>CM068753.1:18477889-18673810 GCA_035084275.1 Hydrolagus colliei | reverse complement strand
TCGTGTTAATTGTTGGAAACTGCGATGGAAACGAAAGAATCTTTGCTTTGCTTCATTCTGCTATATCAGACGACTAAGGAATCATGCAAAAAACACAATCGTTTTGAAAATTTACTTTGAACGAGATTTTCGGCGAGAAAGCATACACCACGTACAAAAGCACAGAAGCACAACATAAGTGACTTCAATGTAGATTTATGTGCATGATTCTGCAGAAGTGACATGAATGTATATTTACTTGCTTCATTCTGATTATATCGTATTTACTGTTGGAAACTGCGATGAAAACGGAAGAATCTTTGCTTTGATGTATTCTGCTCGAACAGACGAGTAAGGAATCATGCAAAAAACACAATCGTTTTGAAAATTTACTTTGAGCGAGATTTTCGGCGAGAAAGCATACGCCACGTAGAAAAGCACAGAAGCACAATATAAATGACTTCAAAGTACATTTACGTGCATGATTCTGCAGAAATGACATCAATGTATATTTACTTGCTTCATTCTTCTGAGATCGTGTTACTTGTTGTAAACTGCGGTAGAAACGGAAGAATCTTTGCTTTGAAGCATTCTAGTCGAACAGACGAGTACGGAATCATTCAAAAAACACAATCGTTTTGAAAATTTACTTTGAGCGACATTTTCGTCGAGAAAGAATACACTACGTACAAAAGCAAAGAAGCACAACATAAATGACTTCAATGTAGATTTATGTGCATGATTCTGCAGAAATGACCTGAATGTATATTTACTTGCTTCATTCTTCTGAGATCGTGTTAATTGTTGTAAACTGCGGTAGAAACTGAAGAATCATTGCTTTGCTGCATTCTGCTCCAACAGGCGAGTGAGCAAACATACAATGTGGGTGAAAATTTACTTTGAGCGAGATTTTCGTCGAGAAAGAATACACTACGTACAAAAGCACAGAAGCACAACATAATGAAATGTAGATTTATGTGCATGCATTCTGCAGAAATGACATGAATGTATATTTACTTGCTTCATTCTTATGAGATCGTATTTACTGTTGGAAACTGCGATGAACAAAGAATCTTTGCTTTGCTGCATTATAGCTATATCAGGACGACGTAAGTAATTATCAAAAAACACAATCGTTTTGACAATTTACTTTGAGCGAGATTTTCGTCGAGAAAGGCATACACCTACGCTACAAAATCACAGACGCACAACATAAATGACTTCAAATTACATTTACGTGCATGATTCTGCAGAAATGACATGAATGTATATTTACTTTCTTCATTCTGCTTATATCGTGTTTACTGTTGGAAACTGCGATAGAAACGGAAGATCTTTGCTTGCTGCTATTCTGCTCGAACAGCGAGTAAGATCAATCAAAACAATCATGTGAAAATTTAATTTGAGCGAGATTTTCGTCGAGAAAGAATACACTACGTACAAAAGCACAGAAGCACAACATAAATGACTTCAATGTAGATTTATGTGAATGATTCTGCAGAAATGACATGAATGTATATTTACTTGCTTCATTCTGATTATATCGTATTTACTGTTGGAAACTGCCATGAAAACGGAAGAATCTTTGCTTTGATGTATTCTGCTCGAACAGACGAGTAAGGAATCATGCAAAAAACACAATCGTTTTGAAAATTTACTTTGAGCGAGATTTTCGGCGAGAAAGCATACACCACGCACAAAAGCACAGACGCACAACATAAATGACTTCAAAGTACATTTACGTGCATGATTCTGCAGAAATGACATGAATGTAGATTTACTTGCTTCATTCTTCTGAGATCGTGTTAATTGTTGTAAACTGCGGTAGAAACGGAAGAATCATTGCTTTGCTGCATTCTGCTCCAACATGCGAGTGAGCAAACATACAATGTGGGTGAAAATTTAATTTGAGCGAGATTTTCGTCGAGAAAGAATACACTACGTACAAAAGCACAGAAGCACAACATAAATGACTTCAATGTAGATTTATGTGAATGATTCTGCAGAAATGACATGAATGTATATTTACTTGCTTCATTCTGATTATATCGTATTTACTGTTGGAAACTGCCATGAAAACGGAAGAATCTTTGCTTTGATGTATTCTGCTCGAACAGACGAGTAAGGAATCATGCAAAAAACACAATCGTTTTGAAAATTTACTTTGAGCGAGATTTTCGGCGAGAAAGCATACACCACGTACAGACGCACAACATAAATGACTTCAAAGTACATTTACGTGCATCATTCTGCACAAATGACATGAATGTAGATTTACTTGCTTCATTCTTCTGAGATCGTGTTAATTGTTGTAAACTGCGGTAGAAACGGAAGAATCATTGCTTTGCTGCATTCTGCTCCAACAGGCGAGTGAGCAAACATACAATGTGGGTGAAAATTTACTTTGAGCGAGATTTTCGTCGAGAAAGAATACACTACGTACAAAAGCACAGAAGCACAACATAAATGACTTCAATGTAGATTTATGTGCATGATTCTGCAGAAATGACATGAATGTATATTTACTTGCTTCGTTCTTCTGAGATCGTGTTAATTGTTGGAAACTGCGATGGGAACGAAAGAATCTTTGCTTTGCTGCATTCTGCTATATCAGACGAGTAAGGAATCATTCACAAAACACAATCCATTTGAAAATTTACTTTGAGCGAGATTTTCGGCGAGAAAGCATACACCACGTACAAAAGCACAGAAGCACAACATAAGTGACTTCAATGTAGATTTATGTGCATGATTCTGCAGAAATGACATGAATGTATATTTACTTGCTTCATTCTGATTATATCGTATTTACTGTTGGAAACTGCGATGAAAACGGAAGAATATTTGCTTTGATGTATTCTGCTCGAACAGACGAGTAAGGAATCATTCACAAAACACAATCCATTTGAAAATTTACTTTGAGCGAGATTTTCGGCGAGAAAGCATACGCCACGTACAAAAGCATAGAAGCACAACATAAGTGACTTCAATGTAGATTTATGTGCATGATTCTGCAGAAATGACATGAATGTATATTTACTTGCTTCATTCTGATTATATCGTATTTACTGTTGGAAACTGCGATGAAAACGGAAGAATCTTTGCTTTGATGTATTCTGCTCGAACAGACGAGTAAGGAATCATGCAAAAAACACAATCGTTTTGAAAATTTACTTTGAGCGAGATTTTCGGCGAGAAAGCATACACCACGTACAAAAGCACAGACGCACAACATAAATGACTTCAAAGTACATTTACGTGCATCATTCTGCAGAAATGACATGAATGTATATTTACTTGCTTCGTTCTTCTGAGATCGTGCTAATTGTTGGAAACTGCGATGGGAACGAAAGAATCTTTGCTTTGCTGCATTCTGCTATATCAGACGAGGAAGGAATCCTGCAAAAAACACAATCGTTTTGAAAATTTACTTTGAGCGAGATTTTCGGCGAGAAAGCATACACCACGTACAAAAGCACAGACGCACAACATAAATGACTTCAAAGTACATTTACGTGCATGATTCTGCAGAAATGACATGAATGTAGATTTACTTGCTTCATTCTTCTGAGATCGTGTTAATTGTTGTAAACTGCGGTAGAAACGGAAGAATCATTGCTTTGCTGCATTCTGCTCCAACAGGCGAGTGAGCAAACATACAATGTGGGTGAAAAATTACTTTGAGCGAGATTTTCGTCGAGAAAGAATACACTACGTAGAAAAGCACAGAAGCACAACATAAATGACTTCAATGTAGATTTATGTGCATGATTCTGCAGAAATGACATGAATGTATATTTACTTGCTTCATTCTGATTATATCGTATTTACTGTTGGAAACTGCGATGAAAACGGAAGAATCTTTGCTTTGATGTATTCTGCTCGAACAGACGAGTCAGGAATCATGCAAAAAACACAATCGTTTTGAAAATTTACTTTGAGCGAGATTTTCGGCGAGAAAGCATACACCACGTACAAAAGCACAGACGCACAACATAAATGACTTCAAAGTACATTTACGTGCATGATTCTGCAGAAATGACATGAATGTATATTTACTTGCTTCATTCTTCTGAGATCGTGTTAATTGTTGTAAACTGCGGTAGAAACGGAAGAATCTTTGCTTTGCTGCATTCTGCTAAAGCAGACGAGTAAGGAATCATTCACAAAACATAATCCATTTGAAAATTTACTTTGAGCGAGATTTTCGGCGAGAAAGCATACGCCACGTACAAAAGCACAGAAGCACAACATAAGTGACTTCAATGTAGATTTATGTGGATGATTCTGCAGAAATGACATGAATGTATATTTACTTGCTTCATTCTGATTATATCGTATTTACTGTTGGAAACTGCGATGAAAACGGAAGAATCTATGCTTTGATGTATTCTGCTCGAACAGACGAGTAAGGAATCATGCAAAAAACACAATCGTTTTGAAAATTTACTTTGAGCGAGATTTTCGGCGAGAAAGCATACACCACGTACAGACGCACAACATAAATGACTTCAAAGTACATTTACGTGCATCATTCTGCACAAATGACATGAATGTAGATTTACTTGCTTCATTCTTCTGAGATCGTGTTAATTGTTGTAAACTGCGGTAGAAACGGAAGAATCATTGCTTTGCTGCATTCTGCTCCAACATGCGAGTGAGCAAACATACAATGTGGGTGAAAATTTAATTTGAGCGAGATTTTCGTCGAGAAAGAATACACTACGTACAAAAGCACAGAAGCACAACATAAATGACTTCAATGTAGATTTATGTGAATGATTCTGCAGAAATGACATGAATGTATATTTACTTGCTTCATTCTGATTATATCGTATTTACTGTTGGAAACTGCCATGAAAACGGAAGAATCTTTGCTTTGATGTATTCTGCTCGAACAGACGAGTAAGGAATCATGCAAAAAACACAATCGTTTTGAAAATTTACTTTGAGCGAGATTTTCGGCGAGAAAGCATACACCACGCACAAAAGCACAGACGCACAACATAAATGACTTCAAAGTACATTTACGTGCATGATTCTGCAGAAATGACATGAATGTAGATTTACTTGCTTCATTCTTCTGAGATCGTGTTAATTGTTGTAAACTGCGGTAGAAACGGAAGAATCATTGCTTTGCTGCATTCTGCTCCAACATGCGAGTGAGCAAACATACAATGTGGGTGAAAATTTAATTTGAGCGAGATTTTCGTCGAGAAAGAATACACTACGTACAAAAGCACAGAAGCACAACATAAATGACTTCAATGTAGATTTATGTGCATGATTCTGCAGAAATGACATGAATGTATATTTACTTGCTTCATTCTGATTATATCGTATTTACTGTTGGAAACTGCGATGAAAACGGAAGAATCTTTGCTTTGATGTATTCTGCTCGAACACACGAGTAAGGAATCATGCAAAAAACACAATCGTTTTGAAAATTTACTTTGAGCGAGATTTTCGTCGAGAAAGCATACACTACGTACACAATCACAGAAGCACAACATAAATGACTTCAATGTAGATTTATGTGCATGATTATGCAGAAATGACAAGAATGTATATTTACTTTCTTCGTTCTTCTGAGATCGTGTTAATTGTTGCAAACTGCGATGGGAACGAAAGAATCTTTGCTTTGCTGCATTCTGCTATATCAGACGAGTAAGGAATCATGCAAAAAACACAATCGTTTTGAAAATTTACTTTGAGCGAGATGTTCGGCGAGAAAGCATACACCACGTACAAAAGCACAGACGCACAACATAAATGACTTCAAAGTACATTTACGTGCATCATTCTGCAGAAATGACATGAATGTAGATTTACTTGCTTCATTCTTCTGAGGTCGTGTTAATTGTTGTAAACTGCGGTAGAAACGGAAGAATCATTGCTTTGCTGCATTCTGCTCCAACAGGCGAGTGAGCAAACATACAATGTGGGTGAAAATTTACTTTGCGCGAGATTTTCGTCGAGAAAGAATACACTACGTACAAAAGCACAGAAGCACAACATAAATGACTTCAATGTATATTTATGTGCATGATTCTGCAGAAATGACATGAATGTATATTTACTTGCTTCATTCTGATTATATCGTATTTACTGTTGGAAACTGCGATGAAAACGGAAGAATCTTTGCTTTGATGTATTCTGCTCGAACAGACGAGTCAGGAATCATGCAAAAAACACAATCGTTTTGAAAATTTACTTTGAGCGAGATTTTCGTCGAGAAAGCATACAGTACATACAAAAGCACAAAAGCACAACTTCAATGTAGATTTATGTGCATGATTCTGCAGAAATGACGTGAATGTATATTTACTTGCTTCATTCTGATTATATCGTATTTACTGTTGGAAACTGCGATGAAAACGGAAGAATCTTTGCTTTGATGCATTCTGCTATATCAGGCGAGTATGTAATCATTCAAAAAACACAATCGTATTCACAATTTACTTTGAGCGAGATTTTCGTCGAGAAAGCATACACTACGTACACAATCACAGAGGATCAACATAAATGACTTCAAAGTACATTTATGTGCATGATTCTGCAGAAATGACATGAATGTATATTTACTTGCTTCGTTCTTCTGAGATCGTGTTAATTGTTGGAAACTGCGATGGGAACGAAAGAATCTTTGCTTTGCTGCATTCTGCTTTATCAGACGAGTAAGGAATCATTCACAAAACACAATCCATTTGAAAATTTACTTTGAGCGAGATTTTCGGCGAGAAAGCATACACCACGTACAAAAGCACAGACGCACAACATAAATGACTTCAAAGTACATTTACGTGCATGATTCTGCAGAAATGACATGAATGTAGATTTACTTGCTTCATTCTTCTGAGATCGTGTTAATTGTTGTAAACTGCGGTAGAAACGGAAGAATCATTGCTTTGCTGCATTCTGCTCCAACAGGCGAGTGAGCAAACATACAATGTGGGTGAAAATTTAATTTGAGCGAGATTTTCGTCGAGAAAGAATACACTACGTACAAAAGCATAGAAGCACAACATAAGTGACTTCAATGTAGATTTATGTGCATGATTCTGCAGAAATGACATGAATGTATATTTACTTGCTTCATTCTGATTATATCGTATTTACTGTTGGAAACTGCGATGAAAACGGAAGAATCTTTGCTTTGATGTATTCTGCTCGAACAGACGAGTAAGGAATCATGCAAAAAACACAATCGTTTTGAAAATTTACTTTGAGCGAGATTTTCGGCGAGAAAGCATACACCACGTAGAAAAGCACAGACGCCCAACATAAATGACTTCAAAGTACATTTACGTGCATGATTCTGCAGAAATGACATGAATGTATATTTACTTGCTTCATTCTTCTGAGATCGTGTTAATTGTTGTAAACTGCGGTAGAAACGGAAGAATCTTTGCTTTGCTGCATTCTGCTATATCAGACGAGTAAGGAATCATTCACAAAACACAATCCATTTGAAAATTTACTTTGAGCGAGATTTTCGGCGAGAAAGCATACGCCACGTACAAAAGCACAGAAGCACAGCATAAGTGACTTCAATGTAGATTTATGTGGATGATTCTGCAGAAATGACATGAATGTATATTTACTTGCTTCATTCTGATTATATCGTATTTACTGTTGGAAACTGCGATGAAAACGGAAGAATCTTTGCTTTGATGTATTCTGCTCGAACAGACGAGTAAGGAATGATGCAAAAAACACAATCGTTTTGAAAATTTACTTTGAGCGAGATTTTCGGGGAGAAAGCATACACCACGTAGAAAAGCACAGACGCACAACATAAATGACTTCAAAGTACATTTACGTGCATGATTCTGCAGAAATGACATGAATGTATATTTACTTGCTTCATTCTTCTGAGATCGTGTTAATTGTTGTAAACTGCGGTAGAAACGGAAGAATCATTGCTTTGCTGCATTCTGCTCCAACAGGCGAGTGAGCAAACATACAATGTGGGTGAAAATTTACTTTGAGCGAGATTTTCGTCGAGAAAGAATACACTACGTACAAAAGCACAGAAGCACAACATAAATGCCTTCAATGTAGATTTATGTGCATGATTCTGCAGAAATGACATGAATGTATATTTACTTGCTTCGTTCTTCTGAGATCGTGTTAATTGTTGGAAACTGCGATGGGAACGAAAGAATCTTCGCTTTGCTGCATTCTGCTATATCAGACGAGTAAGGAATCATTCACAAAACACAATCCATTTGAAAATTTACTTTGAGCGAGATTTTCGGCGAGAAAGCATACGCCACGTACAAAAGCACAGAAGCACAACATAAGTGACTTCAATGTAGATTTATGTGCATGATTCTGCAGAAATGACATGAATGTATATTTACTTGCTTCATTCTGATTATATCGTATTTACTGTTGGAAACTGCGATGAAAACGGAAGAATCTTTGCTTTGATGTACTCTGCTCGAACAGACGAGTAAGGAATCATGCAAAAAACACAATCGTTTTGAAAATTTACTTTGAGCGAGATTTTCGGCGAGAAAGCATACACCACGTAGAAAAGCACAGACGCACTGTTGTGCGTCTGTGCTTTTCTACGTGGTGTATGCTTTCTCGCATACACCACGTAGAATGACTACGTAAATGACTTCAAAGTACATTTACGTGCATGATTCTGCAGAAATGACATGAATGTATATTTACTTGCTTTATTCTTCTGAGATCGTGTTAATTGTTGTAAACTGCGGTAGAAACGGAAGAATCATTGCTTTGCTGCATTCTGCTCCAACAGGCGAGTGAGCAAACATACAATGTGGGTGAAAATTTACTTTGAGCGAGATTTTCGTCGAGAAAGAATACACTACGTACAAAAGCACAGAAGCACAACATAAATGACTTCAATGTAGATTTATGTGCATGATTCTGCAGAAATGACATGAATGTATATTTACTTGCTTCATTCTGATTATATCGTATTTACTGTTGGAAACTGCGATGAAAACGGAAGAATCTTTGCTTTGATGTATTCTGCTCGAACACACGAGTAAGGAATCATGCAAAAAACACAATCGTTTTGAAAATTTACTTTGAGCGAGATTTTCGTCGAGAAAGCATACACTACGTACACAATCACAGAAGCACAACATAAATGACTTCAATGTAGATTTATGTGCATGATTATGCAGAAATGACAAGAATGTATATTTACTTTCTTCGTTCTTCTGAGATCGTGTTAATTGTTGCAAACTGCGATGGGAACGAAAGAATCTTTGCTTTGCTGCATTCTGCTATATCAGACGAGTAAGGAATCATGCAAAAAACACAATCGTTTTGAAAATTTACTTTGAGCGAGATGATCGGCGAGAAAGCATACACCACGTACAAAAGCACAGACGCACAACATAAATGACTTCAAAGTACATTTACGTGCATCATTCTGCAGAAATGACATGAATGTATATTTACTTGCTTCATTCTGATTATATCGTATTTACTGTTGGAAACTGCGATGAAAACGGAAGAATCTTTGCTTTGATGCATTCTGCTATATCAGGCGAGTATGTAATCATTCAAAAAACACAATCGTATTGACAATTTACTTTGAGCGAGATTTTCGTCGAGAAAGCATACACTACGTACACAATCACAGAGGATCAACATAAATGACTTCAAAGTACATTTATGTGCATGATTCTGCAGAAATGACATGAATGTATATTTACTTGCTTCGTTCATCTGAAATCGTGTTAATTGTTGGAAACTGCGATGGGAACGAAAGAATCTTTGCTTTGCTGCATTCTGCTTTATCAGACGAGTAAGGAATCATTCACAAAACACAATCCATTTGAAAATTTACTTTGAGCGAGATTTTCGGCGAGAAAGCATACACCACGTACAAAAGCACAGACGCACAACATAAATGACTTCAAAGTACATTTACGTGCATGATTCTGCAGAAATGACATGAATGTAGATTTACTTGCTTCATTCTTCTGAGATCGTGTTAATTGTTGTAAACTGCGGTAGAAACGGAAGAATCATTGCTTTGCTGCATTCTGCTCCAACAGGCGAGTGAGCAAACATACAATGTGGGTGAAAATTTAATTTGAGCGAGATTTTCGTCGAGAAAGAATACACTACGTACAAAAGCATAGAAGCACAACATAAGTGACTTCAATGTAGATTTATGTGCATGATTCTGCAGAAATGACATGAATGTATATTTACTTGCTTCATTCTGATTATATCGTATTTACTGTTGGAAACTGCGATGAAAACGGAAGAATCTTTGCTTTGATGTATTCTGCTCGAACAGACGAGTAAGGAATCATGCAAAAAACACAATCGTTTTGAAAATTTACTTTGAGCGAGATTTTCGGCGAGAAAGCATACACCACGTACAAAAGCACAGACGCACAACATAAATGACTTCAAAGTACATTTACGTGCATCATTCTGCAGAAATGACATGAATGTAGATTAACTTGCTTCATTCTTCTGAGATCGTGTTAATTGTTGTAAACTGCGGTAGAAACGGAAGAATCATTGCTTTGCTGCATTCTGCTCCAACAGGCGAGTGAGCAAACATACAATGTGGGTGAAAATTTACTTTGAGCGAGATTTTCGTCGAGAAAGAATACACTACGTACAAAAGCACAGAAGCACAACATAAATGACTTCAATGTAGATTTATGTGCATGATTCTGCAGAAATGACATGAATGTATATTTACTTGCTTCATTCTGATTATATCGTATTTACTGTTGGAAACTGCGATGAAAACGGAAGAATCTTTGCTTTGATGTATTCTGCTCGAACAGACGAGTCAGGAATCATGCAAAAAACACAATCGTTTTGAAAATTTACTTTGAGCGAGATTTTCGGCGAGAAAGCATACACCACGTACAAAAGCACAGACGCACAACATAAATGACTTCAAAGTACATTTACGTGCATGATTCTGCAGAAATGACATGAATGTATATTTACTTGCTTCATTCTTCTGAGATCGTGTTAATTGTTGTAAACTGCGGTAGAAACGGAAGAATCATTGCTTTGCTGCATTCTGCTCCAACAGGCGAGTGAGCAAACATACAATGTGGGTGAAAATTTACTTTGAGCGAGATTTTCGTCGAGAAACAATACACTACGTACAAAAGCACAGAAGCACAACATAAATGACTTCAATGTAGATTTATGTGCATGATTCTGCAGAAATGACATGAATGTATATTTACTTGCTTCATTCTGATTATATCGTATTTACTGTTGGAAACTGCGATGAAAACGGAAGAATCTTTGCTTTGATGTATTCTGCTCGAACAGACGAGTAAGGAATCATGCAAAAAACACAATCGTTTTGAAAATTTACTTTGAGCGAGATTTTCGGCGAGAAAGCATACACCACGTAGAACAGCACAGACGCACAACATAAATGACTTCAAAGTACATTTACGTGCATGATTCTGCAGAAATGACATGAATGTATATTTACTTGCTTCATTCTTCTGAGATCGTGTTAATTGTTGTAAACTGCGGTAGAAACGGAAGAATCATTGCTTTGCTGCATTCTGCTCCAACAGGCGAGTGAGCAAACATACAATGTGGGTGAAAATTTACTTTGAGCGAGATTTTCGTCGAGAAAGAATACACTACGTACAAAAGGACAGAAGCACAACATAAATGCCTTCAATGTAGATTTATGTGCATGATTCTGCAGAAATGACATGAATGTATATTTACTTGCTTCGTTCTTCTGAGATCGTGTTAATTGTTGGAAACTACGATGGGAACGAAAGAATCTTTGCTTTGCTGCATTCTGCTATATCAGACGAGTAAGGAATCATTCACAAAACACAATCCATTTGAAAATTTACTTTGAGCGAGATTTTCGGCGAGAAAGCATACGCCACGTACAAAAGCACAGAAGCACAACATAAGTGACTTCAATGTAGATTTATGTGCATGATTCTGCAGAAATGACATGAATGTATATTTACTTGCTTCATTCTGATTATATCGTATTTACTGTTGGAAACTGCGATGAAAACGGAAGAATCTTTGCTTTGATGTATTCTGCTCGAACACACGAGTAAGGAATCATGCAAAAAACACAATCGTTTTGAAAATTTACTTTGAGCGAGATTTTCGTCGAGAAAGCATACACTACGTACACAATCACAGAAGCACAACATAAATGACTTCAATGTAGATTTATGTGCATGATTATGCAGAAATGACAAGAATGTATATTTACTTTCTTCGTTCTTCTGAGATCGTGTTAATTGTTGCAAACTGCGATGGGAACGAAAGAATCTTTGCTTTGCTGCATTCTGCTATATCAGACGAGTAAGGAATCATGCAAAAAACACAATCGTTTTGAAAATTTACTTTGAGCGAGATGTTCGGCGAGAAAGCATACACCACGTACAAAAGCACAGACGCACAACATAAATGACTTCAAAGTACATTTACGTGCATCATTCTGCAGAAATGACATGAATGTATATTTACTTGCTTCATTCTGATTATATCGTATTTACTGTTGGAAACTGCGATGAAAACGGAAGAATCTTTGCTTTGATGCATTCTGCTATATCAGGCGAGTATGTAATCATTCAAAAAACACAATCGTATTGACAATTTACTTTGAGCGAGATTTTCGTCGAGAAAGCATACACTACGTACACAATCACAGAGGATCAACATAAATGACTTCAAAGTACATTTATGTGCATGATTCTGCAGAAATGACATGAATGTATATTTACTTGCTTCGTTCTTCTGAGATCGTGTTAATTGTTGGAAACTGCGATGGGAACGAAAGAATCTTTGCTTTGCTGCATTCTGCTTTATCAGACGAGTAAGGAATCATTCACAAAACACAATCCATTTGAAAATTTACTTTGAGCGAGATTTTCGGCGAGAAAGCATACACCACGTACAAAAGCACAGACGCACAACATCAATGACTTCAAAGTACATTTACGTGCATGATTCTGCAGAAATGACATGAATGTAGATTTACTTGCTTCATTCTTCTGAGATCGTGTTAATTGTTGTAAACTGCGGTAGAAACGGAAGAATCATTGCTTTGCTGCATTCTGCTCCAACAGGCGAGTGAGCAAACATACAATGTGGGTGAAAATTTAATTTGAGCGAGATTTTCGTCGAGAAAGAATACACTACGTACAAAAGCACAGAAGCACAACATAAGTGACTTCAATGTAGATTTATGTGCATGATTCTGCAGAAATGACATGAATGTATATTTACTTGCTTCATTCTGATTATATCGTATTTACTGTTGGAAACTGCGATGAAAACGGAAGAATCTTTGCTTTGATGTATTCTGCTCGAACAGACGAGTAAGGAATCATGCAAAAAACACAATCGTTTTGAAAATTTACTTTGAGCGAGATTTTCGGCGAGAAAGCATACACCACGTACAAAAGCACAGACGCACAACATAAATGACTTCAAAGTACATTTACGTGCATGATTCTGCAGAAATGACATGAATGTATATTTACTTGCTTCATTCTTCTGAGATCGTGTTAATTGTTGTAAACTGCGGTAGAAACGGAAGAATCATTGCTTTGCTGCATTCTGCTCCAACAGGCGAGTGAGCAAACATACAATGTGGGTGAAAATTTACTTTGAGCGAGATTTTCGTCGAGAAACAATACACTACGTACAAAAGCACAGAAGCACAACATAAATGACTTCAATGTAGATTTATGTGCATGATTCTGCAGAAATGACATGAATGTATATTTACTTGCTTCATTCTGATTATATCGTATTTACTGTTGGAAACTGCGATGAAAACGGAAGAATCTTTGCTTTGATGTATTCTGCTCGAACAGACGAGTCAGGAATCATGCAAAAAACACAATCGTTTTGAAAATTTACTTTCAGCGAGATTTTCGGCGAGAAAGCATACACCACGTACAAAAGCACAGACGCACAACATAAATGACTTCAAAGTACATTTACGTGCATGATTCTGCAGAAATGACATGAATGTATATTTACTTGCTTCATTCTGATTATATCGTATTTACTGTTGGAAACTGCGATGAAAACGGAAGAATCTTTGCTTTGATGTATTCTGCTCGAACAGACGAGTCAGGAATCATGCAAAAAACACAATCGTTTTGAAAATTTACTTTGAGCGAGATTTTCGTCGAGAAAGCATACAGTACAAACACAAGCACAAAAGCACAACTTCAATGTAGATTTATGTGCATGATTCTGCAGAAATGACATGAATGTATATTTACTTGCTTCATTCTGATTATATCGTATTTACTGTTGGAAACTGCGATGAAAACGGAAGAATCTTTGCTTTGATGTATTCTGCTCGAACAGACGAGTCAGGAATCATGCAAAAAACACAATCGTTTTGAAAATTTACTTTGAGCGAGATTTTCGTCGAGAAAGCATACAGTACAAACACAAGCACAAAAGCACAACTTCAATGTAGATTTATGTGCATGATTCTGCAGAAATGACATGAATGTATATTTACTTGCTTCATTCTGATTATATCGTATTTACTGTTGGAAACTGCGATGAAAACGGAAGAATCTTTGCTTTGATGCATTCTGCTATATCAGGCGAGTATGTAATCATTCAAAAAACACAATCGTATTGACAATTTACTTTGAGCGAGATTTTCGTCGAGAAAGCATACACTACGTACACAATCACAGAGGATCAACATAAATGACTTCAAAGTACATTTATGCGCATGATTCTGCAGAAAAGACATGAATGTATATTTACTTGCTTCGTTCTTCTGAGATCGTGTTAATTGTTGGAAACTGCGATGGGAACGAAAGAATCTTTGCTTTGCTGCATTCTGCTATATCAGACGAGTAAGGAATCATTCACAAAACACAATCCATTTGAAAATTTACTTTGAGCGAGATTTTCGGCGAGAAAGCATACGCCACGTACAAAAGCATAGAAGCACAACATATGTGACTTCAATGTAGATTTATGTGCATGATTCTGCAGAAATGACATGAATGTATATTTACTTGCTTCATTCTGACTATATCGTATTTACTGTTGGAAACTGCGATGAAAACGGAAGAATCTTTGCTTTGATGTATTCTGCTCGAACAGACGAGTCAGGAATCATGCAAAAAACACAATCGTTTTGAAAATTTACTTTGAGCGAGATTTTCGGCGAGAAAGCATACACCACGTACAAAAGCACAGACGCACAACATAAATGACTTCAAAGTACATTTACGTGCATGATTCTGCAGAAATGACATGAATGTATATTTACTTGCTTCATTCTTCTGAGATCGTGTTAATTGTTGTAAACTGCGGTAGAAACGGAAGAATCATTGCTTTGCTGCATTCTGCTCCAACAGGCGAGTGAGCAAACATACAATGTGGGTGAAAATTTACTTTGAGCGAGATTTTCGTCGAGAAAGAATACACTACGTACAAAAGCACAGAAGCACAACATAAATGACTTCAATGTAGATTTATGTGCATGATTCTGCAGAAATGACATTAATGTATATTTACTTGCTTCATTCTGATTATATCGTATTTACTGTTGGAAACTGCGATGAAAACGGAAGAATCTTTGCTTTGATGTATTCTGCTCGAACAGACGAGTCAGGAATCATGCAAAAAACACAATCGTTTTGAAAATTTACTTTGAGCGAGATTTTCGGCGAGAAAGCATACACCACGTACAAAAGCACAGACGCACAACATAAATGACTTCAAAGTACATTTACGTGCATGATTCTGCAGAAATGACATGAATGTATATTTACTTGCTTCATTCTTCTGAGATCGTGTTAATTGTTGTAAACTGCGGTAGAAACGGAAGAATCATTGCTTTGCTGCATTCTGCTCCAACAGGCGAGTGAGCAAACATACAATGTGGGTGAAAATTTACTTTGAGCGAGATTTTCGTCGAGAAAGAATACACTACGTACAAAAGCACAGAAGCACAACATAAATGACTTCAATGTAGATTTATGTGCATGATTCTGCAGAAATGACATGAATGTATATTTACTTGCTTCATTCTGATTATATCGTATTTACTGTTGGAAACTGCGATGAAAACGGAAGAATCTTTGCTTTGATGTATTCTGCTCGAACAGACGAGTCAGGAATCATGCAAAAAACACAATCGTTTTGAAAATTTACTTTGAGCGAGATTTTCGGCGAGAAAGCATACACCACGTACAAAAGCACAGACGCACAACATAAATGACTTCAAAGTACATTTACGTGCATGATTCTGCAGAAATGACATGAATGTATATTTACTTGCTTCATTCTTCTGAGATCGTGTTAATTGTTGTAAACTGCGGTAGAAACGGAAGAATCATTGCTTTGCTGCATTCTGCTATATCAGACGAGTAAGGAATCATTCACAAAACACAATCCATTTGAAAATTTACTTTGAGCGAGATTTTCGGCGAGAAAGCATACGCCACGTACAAAAGCACAGAAGCACAACATACGTGACTTCAATGTAGATTTATGTGCATGATTCTGCAGAAATGACATGAATGTATATTTACTTGCTTCATTCTGATTATATCGTATTTACTGTTGGAAACTGCGATGAAAACGGAAGAATCTTTGCTTTGATGCATTCTGCTATATCAGGCGAGTATGTAATCATTCAAAAAACACAATCGTATTGACAATTTACTTTGAGCGAGATTTTCGTCGAGAAAGCATACACTACGTACACAATCACAGAGGATCAACATAAATGACTTCAAAGTACATTTATGCGCATGATTCTGCAGAAATGACATGAATGTATATTTACTTGCTTCGTTCTTCTGAGATCGTGTTAATTGTTGGAAACTGCGATGGGAACGAAAGAATCTTTGCTTTGCTGCATTCTGCTATATCAGACGAGTAAGGAATCATTCACAAAACACAATCCATTTGAAAATTTACTTTGAGCGAGATTTTCGGCGAGAAAGCATACGCCACGTACAAAAGCATGAAGCACAACATAAGTGACTTCAATGTAGATTTATGTGCATGATTCTGCAGAAATGACATGAATGTATATTTACTTGCTTCATTCTGATTATATCGTATTTACTGTTGGAAACTGCGATGAAAACGGAAGAATCTTTGCTTTGATGTATTCTGCTCGAACAGACGAGTCAGGAATCATGCAAAAAACACAATCGTTTTGAAAATTTACTTTGAGCGATATTTTCGGCGAGAAAGCATGTATATTTACTTGCTTCATTCTTCTGAGATCGTGTTAATTGTTGTAAACTGCGGTAGAAACGGAAGAATCATTGCTTTGCTGCATTCTGCTCCAACAGGCGAGTGAGCAAACATACAATGTGGGTGAAAATTTACTTTGAGCGAGATTTTCGTCGAGAAAGAATACACTACGTACAAAAGCACAGAAGCACAACATAAATGACTTCAATGTAGATTTATGTGCATGATTCTGCAGAAATGACATGAATGTATATTTACTTGCTTCGTTCTTCTGAGATCGTGTTAATTGTTGGAAACTGCGATGGGAACGAAAGAATCTTTGCTTTGCTGCATTCTGCTATATCAGACGAGTAAGGAATCATTCACAAAACACAATCCATTTGAAAATTTACTTTGAGCGAGATTTTCGGCGAGAAAGCATACGCCACGTACAAAAGCACAGAAGCACAACATACGTGACTTCAATGTAGATTTATGTGCATGATTCTGCAGAAATGACATGAATGTATATTTACTTGCTTCATTCTGATTATATCGTATTTACTGTTGGAAACTGCGATGAAAACGGAAGAATCTTTGCTTTGATGCATTCTGCTATATCAGGCGAGTATGTAATCATTCAAAAAACACAATCGTATTGACAATTTACTTTGAGCGAGATTTTCGTCGAGAAAGCATACACTACGTACACAATCACAGAGGATCAACATAAATGACTTCAAAGTACATTTATGCGCATGATTCTGCAGAAATGACATGAATGTATATTTACTTGCTTCGTTCTTCTGAGATCGTGTTAATTGTTGGAAACTGCGATGGGAACGAAAGAATCTTTGCTTTGCTGCATTCTGCTATATCAGACGAGTAAGGAATCATTCACAAAACACAATCCATTTGAAAATTTACTTTGAGCGAGATTTTCGGCGAGAAAGCATACGCCACGTACAAAAGCATAGAAGCACAACATAAGTGACTTCAATGTAGATTTATGTGCATGATTCTGCAGAAATGACATGAATGTATATTTACTTGCTTCATTCTGATTATATCGTATTTACTGTTGGAAACTGCGATGAAAACGGAAGAATCTTTGCTTTGATGTATTCTGCTCGAACAGACGAGTCAGGAATCATGCAAAAAACACAATCGTTTTGAAAATTTACTTTGAGCGAGATTTTCGGCGAGAAAGCATACACCACGTACAAAAGCACAGACGCACAACATAAATGACTTCAAAGTACATTTACGTGCATGATTCTGCAGAAATGACATGAATGTATATTTACTTGCTTCATTCTTCTGAGATCGTGTTAATTGTTGTAAACTGCGGTAGAAACGGAAGAATCATTGCTTTGCTGCATTCTGCTCCAACAGGCGAGTGAGCAAACATACAATGTGGGTGAAAATTTACTTTGAGCGAGATTTTCGTCGAGAAAGAATACACTACGTACAAAAGCACAGAAGCACAACATAAATGACTTCAATGTAGATTTATGTGCATGATTCTGCAGAAATGACATGAATGTATATTTACTTGCTTCGTTCTTCTGAGATCGTGTTAATTGTTGGAAACTGCGATGGGAACGAAAGAATCTTTGCTTTGCTGCATTCTGCTATATCAGACGAGTAAGGAATCATTCACAAAACACAATCCATTTGAAAATTTACTTTGAGCGAGATTTTCGGCGAGAAAGCATACGCCACGTACAAAAGCATAGAAGCACAACATAAGTGACTTCAATGTAGATTTATGTGCATGATTCTGCAGAAATGACATGAATGTATATTTACTTGCTTCATTCTGATTATATCGTATTTACTGTTGGAAACTGCGATGAAAACGGAAGAATCTTTGCTTTGATGTATTCTGCTCGAACAGACGAGTCAGGAATCATGCAAAAAACACAATCGTTTTGAAAATTTACTTTGAGCGAGATTTTCGGCGAGAAAGCATACACCACGTACAAAAGCACAGACGCACAACATAAATGACTTCAAAGTACATTTACGTGCATGATTCTGCAGAAATGACATGAATGTATATTTACTTGCTTCATTCTTCTGAGATCGTGTTAATTGTTGTAAACTGCGGTAGAAACGGAAGAATCATTGCTTTGCTGCATTCTGCTCCAACAGGCGAGTGAGCAAACATACAATGTGGGTGAAAATTTACTTTGAGCGAGATTTTCGTCGAGAAAGAATACACTACGTACAAAAGCACAGAAGCACAACATAAATGACTTCAATGTAGATTTATGTGCATGATTCTGCAGAAATGACATGAATGTATATTTACTTGCTTCGTTCTTCTGAGATCGTGTTAATTGTTGGAAACTGCGATGGGAACGAAAGAATCTTTGCTTTGCTGCATTCTGCTATATCAGACGAGTAAGGAATCATTCACAAAACACAATCCATTTGAAAATTTACTTTGAGCGAGATTTTCGGCGAGAAAGCATACGCCACGTACAAAAGCACAGAAGCACAACATACGTGACTTCAATGTAGATTTATGTGCATGATTCTGCAGAAATGACATGAATGTATATTTACTTGCTTCATTCTGATTATATCGTATTTACTGTTGGAAACTGCGATGAAAACGGAAGAATCTTTGCTTTGATGCATTCTGCTATATCAGGCGAGTATGTAATCATTCAAAAAACACAATCGTATTGACAATTTACTTTGAGCGAGATTTTCGTCGAGAAAGCATACACTACGTACACAATCACAGAGGATCAACATAAATGACTTCAAAGTACATTTATGCGCATGATTCTGCAGAAATGACATGAATGTATATTTACTTGCTTCGTTCTTCTGAGATCGTGTTAATTGTTGGAAACTGCGATGGGAACGAAAGAATCTTTGCTTTGCTGCATTCTGCTATATCAGACGAGTAAGGAATCATTCACAAAACACAATCCATTTGAAAATTTACTTTGAGCGAGATTTTCGGCGAGAAAGCATACGCCACGTACAAAAGCATAGAAGCACAACATAAGTGACTTCAATGTAGATTTATGTGCATGATTCTGCAGAAATGACATGAATGTATATTTACTTGCTTCATTCTGATTATATCGTATTTACTGTTGGAAACTGCGATGAAAACGGAAGAATCTTTGCTTTGATGTATTCTGCTCGAACAGACGAGTCAGGAATCATGCAAAAAACACAATCGTTTTGAAAATTTACTTTGAGCGATATTTTCGGCGAGAAAGCATGTATATTTACTTGCTTCATTCTTCTGAGATCGTGTTAATTGTTGTAAACTGCGGTAGAAACGGAAGAATCATTGCTTTGCTGCATTCTGCTCCAACAGGCGAGTGAGCAAACATACAATGTGGGTGAAAATTTACTTTGAGCGAGATTTTCGTCGAGAAAGAATACACTACGTACAAAAGCACAGAAGCACAACATAAATGACTTCAATGTAGATTTATGTGCATGATTCTGCAGAAATGACATGAATGTATATTTACTTGCTTCGTTCTTCTGAGATCGTGTTAATTGTTGGAAACTGCGATGGGAACGAAAGAATCTTTGCTTTGCTGCATTCTGCTATATCAGACGAGTAAGGAATCATTCACAAAACACAATCCATTTGAAAATTTACTTTGAGCGAGATTTTCGGCGAGAAAGCATACGCCACGTACAAAAGCACAGAAGCACAACATACGTGACTTCAATGTAGATTTATGTGCATGATTCTGCAGAAATGACATGAATGTAGATTTACTTGCTTCATTCTTCTGAGATCGTGTTAATTGTTGTAAACTGCGGTAGAAACGGAAGAATCATTGCTTTGCTGCATTCTGCTCCAACAGGCGAGTGAGCAAACATACAATGTGGGTGAAAATTTAATTTGAGCGAGATTTTCGTCGAGAAAGAATACACTACGTACAAAAGCATAGAAGCACAACATAAGTGACTTCAATGTAGATTTATGTGCATGATTCTGCAGAAATGACATGAATGTATATTTACTTGCTTCATTCTGATTATATCGTATTTACTGTTGGAAACTGCGATGAAAACGGAAGAATCTTTGCTTTGATGTATTCTGCTCGAACAGACGAGTAAGGAATCATGCAAAAAACACAATCGTTTTGAAAATTTACTTTGAGCGAGATTTTCGGCGAGAAAGCATACACCACGTACAAAAGCACAGACGCACAACATAAATGACTTCAAAGTACATTTACGTGCATGATTCTGCAGAAATGACATGAATGTAGATTTACATGCTTCATTCTTCTGAGATCGTGTTAATTGTTGTAAACTGCGGTAGAAACGGAAGAATCATTGCTTTGCTGCATTCTGCTCCAACAGGCGAGTGAGCAAACATACAATGTGGGTGAAAATTTAATTTGAGCGAGATTTTCGTCGAGAAAGAATGCACTACGTACAAAAGCATAGAAGCACAACATAAGTGACTTCAATGTAGATTTATGTGCATGATTCTGCAGAAATGACATGAATGTATATTTACTTGCTTCATTCTGATTATATCGTATTTACTGTTGGAAACTGCGATGAAAACGGAAGAATCTTTGCTTTGATGTATTCTGCTCGAACAGACGAGTAAGGAATCATGCAAAAAACACATTCGTTTTGAAAATTTACTTTGAGCGAGATTTTCGGCGAGAAAGCATACACCACGTACAAAAGCACAGACGCACAACATAAATGACTTCAAAGTACATTTACGTGCATGATTCTGCAGAAATGACATGAATGTATATTTACTTGCTTCATTCTTCTGAGATCGTGTTAATTGTTGTAAACTGCGGTAGAAACGGAAGAATGATTGCTTTGCTGCATTCTGCTCCAACAGGCGAGTGAGCAAACATACAATGTGGTGAAAATTTACTTTGAGCGAGATTTTCGTCGAGAAAGAATACACTACGTACAAAAGCACAGAAGCACAACATAAATGACTTCAATGTAGATTTATGTGCATGATTCTGCAGGAATTACATGAATGTATATTTACTTGCTTCATTCTGATTATATCGTATTTACTGTTGGAAACTGCGATGAAAACGGAAGAATCTTTGCTTTGATGTATTCTGCTCGAACAGACGAGTCGGGAATCATGCAAAAAACACAATCGTTTTGAAAATTTACTTTGAGCGAGATATTCGGCGAGAAAGCATACACCACGTACAAAAGCACAGACGCACAACATAAATGACTTCAAAGTACATTTACGTGCATGATTCTGCAGAAATGACATGAATGTATATTTACTTGCTTCCTTCTTCTGAGATCGTGTTAATTGTTGTAAACTGCGGTAGAAACGGAAGAATCATTGCTTTGCTGCATTCTGCTCCAACAGGCGAGTGAGCAAACATACAATGTGGGTGAAAATTTACTTTGAGCGAGATTTTCGTCGAGAAAGAATACACTACGTACAAAAGCACAGAAGCACAACATAAATGACTTCAATGTAGATTTATGTGCATGATTCTGCAGAAATGACATGAATGTATATTTACTTGCTTCGTTCTTCTGAGATCGTGTTAATTGTTGGAAACTGCGATGGGAACGAAAGAATCTTTGCTTTGCTGCATTCTGCTATATCAGACGAGTAAGGAATCATTCACAAAACACAATCCATTTGAAAATTTACTTTGAGCGAGATTTTCGGCGAGAAAGCATACGCCACGTACAAAAGCACAGAAGCACAACATAAGTGACTTCAATGTAGATTTATGTGCATGATTCTGCAGAAATGACATGAATGTATATTTACTTGCTTCATTCTGATTATATCGTATTTACTGTTGGAAACTGCGATGAAAACGGAAGAATCTTTGCTTTGATGCATTCTGCTATATCAGGCGAGTATGTAATCATTCAAAAAACACAATCGTATTCACAATTTACTTTGAGCGAGATTTTCGTCGAGAAAGCATACACTACGTACACAATCACAGAGGATCAACATAAATGACTTCAAAGTACATTTATGTGCATGATTCTGCAGAAATGACATGAATGTATATTTACTTGCTTCGTTCTTCTGAGATCGTGTTAATTGTTGGAAACTGCGATGGGAACGAAAGAATCTTTGCTTTGCTGCATTCTGCTTTATCAGACGAGTAAGGAATCATTCACAAAACACAATCCATTTGAAAATTTACTTTGAGCGAGATTTTCGGCGAGAAAGCATACACCACGTACAAAAGCACAGACGCACAACATAAATGACTTCAAAGTACATTTACGTGCATCATTCTGCAGAAATGACATGAATGTAGATTTACTTGCTTCATTCTTCTGAGATCGTGTTAATTGTTGTAAACTGCGGTAGAAACGGAAGAATCATTGCTTTGCTGCATTCTGCTCCAACAGGCGAGTGAGCAAACATACAATGTGGGTGAAAATTTAATTTGAGCGAGATTTTCGTCGAGAAAGAATACACTACGTACAAAAGCACAGAAGCACAACATAAATGACTTCAATGTAGATTTATGTGAATGATTCTGCAGAAATGACATGAATGTATATTTACTTGCTTCATTCTGATTATATCGTATTTACTGTTGGAAACTGCCATGAAAACGGAAGAATCTTTGCTTTGATGTATTCTGCTCGAACAGACGAGTAAGGAATCATGCAAAAAACACAATCGTTTTGAAAATTTACTTTGAGCGAGATTTTCGGCGAGAAAGCAATACACCACGTACAAAAGCACAGACGCACAACATAAAAGACTTCAAAGTACATTTACGTGCATGATTCTGCAGAAATGACATGGATGTAGATTTACTTGCTTCATTCTTCTGAGATCGTGTTAATTGTTGTAAACTGCGGTAGAAACGGAAGAATCATTGCTTTGCTGCATTCTGCTCCAACAGGCGAGTGAGCAAACATACAATGTGGGTGAAAATTTACTTTGAGCGAGATTTTCGTCGAGAAAGAATACACTACGTACAAAAGCACAGAAGCACAACATAAATGACTTCAATGTAGATTTATGTGCATGATTCTGCAGAAATGACATGAATGTATATTTACTTGCTTCGTTCTTCTGAGATCGTGTTAATTGTTGGAAACTGCGATGGGAACGAAAGAATCTTTGCTTTGCTGCATTCTGCTATATCAGACGAGTAAGGAATCATTCACAAAACACAATCCATTTGAAAATTTACTTTGAGCGAGATTTTCGGCGAGAAAGCATACGCCACGTACAAAAGCACAGAAGCACAACATAAGTGACTTCAATGTAGATTTATGTGCATGATTCTGCAGAAATGACATGAATGTATATTTACTTGCTTCATTCTGATTATATCGTATTTACTGTTGGAAACTGCGATGAAAACGGAAGAATCTTTGCTTTGATGCATTCTGCTCGAACAGACGAGTAAGGAATCATTCAAAAAACACAATCCATTACTTCAAAGTATATTTATGGGCATGGTTCTGCAGAAATGACATGCACTGTTATTTATTTACTGTTGGAAACTGCGATGAAAACGGAAGAATCTTTGCTTTGAAGCATTCTACTCGAACAGGCGAGTAGAACATTCACAAAACACAATCGTTTTGACAATTTACTTTGAGCGAGATTTTCGTCGAGAAAGCATACACTACGTACACAATCACAGAAGCACAACAAAAATGACTTCAAAGTAGATATATGTGCATGATTATGCAGAAATGACATGAATGTATATTTACTTGCTTCATTCTTCTGAGATCGTGTTAATTGATGGAAAATGCGATGGAAACAGAAGAATCTTTGCTTTGCTGCATTCTACTATATCAGACGATTAAGTAATCATTCAAAAAACACAATCCATTTGAAAATTTAATTTCAGCGACATTTTCGTCGAGAAAGCACACACTACGTACACAATCACAGAAGCACAAGATAAATTACTTCAAAGTACATTTATGGGCATGATTCTGCAGAAATGACATGCATGTATATTTACTTGCTTCGTTTTTCTGAGATCGTGTTAATTGTTGGAAACTGCGATGGGAACGAAAGAATCTTTGCTTTGATGCATTCTGCTATATCAGACGAGTAAGGAATCATGCAAAAAACACAATCGTTTTGAAAATTTACTTTGAGCGAGATTTTCGGCGAGAAAGCATACACCACGTACAAAAGCACAGAAGCACAACATAAGTTACTTCAATGTAGATTTATGTGCATGATTCTGCAGAAATGACATGAATGTATATTTACTTGCTTCATTCTGATTATATCGTATTTACTGTTGGAAACTGCGATGAAAACGGAAGAATCTTTGCTTTGATGTATTCTGCTCGAACAGACGAGTAAGGAATCATGCAAAAAACACAATCGTTTTGAAAATTTACTTTGAGCGAGATTTTCGTCGAGAAAGCATACAGTACATACAAAAGCACAGAAGCACAACATAAATGACTTCAATGTAGATTTATGTGCATGATTCTGCAGAAATGACATGAATGTATATTTACTTGCTTCATTCTGATTATATCGTATTTACTGTTGGAAACTGCGATGAAAACGGAAGAATCTTTGCTTTGATGCATTCTGCTATATCAGGCGAGCATGTAATCATTCAAAAAACACAATCGTTTTGAAAATTTACTTTGAGCGAGATTTTCGGCGAGAAAGCATACACCACGTACAAAAGCACAGACGCACAACATAAATGACTTCAAAGTACATTTACGTGCATGATTCTGCAGAAATGACATGAATGTAGATTTACTTGCTTCATTCTTCTGAGATCGTGTTAATTGTTGTAAACTGCGGTAGAAACGGAAGAATCATTGCTTTGCTGCATTCTGCTCCAACAGGCGAGTGAGCAAACATACAATGTGGGTGAAAATTTACTTTGAGCGAGATTTTCGTCGAGAAAGAATACACTACGTACAAAAGCACAGAAGCACAACATAAATGACTTCAATGTAGATTTATGTGCATGATTCTGCAGAAATGACATGAATGTATATTTACTTGCTTCATTCTGATTATATCGTATTTACTGTTGGAAACTGCGATGAAAACGGAAGAATCTTTGCTTTGATGTATTCTGCTCGAACAGACGAGTCAGGAATCATGCAAAAAACACAATCGTTTTGAAAATTTACTTTGAGCGAGATTTTCGGCGAGAAAGCATACACCACGTACAAAAGCACAGACGCACAACATAAATGACTTCAAAGTACATTTACGTGCATCATTCTGCAGAAATGACATGAATGTAGATTTACTTGCTTCATTCTTCTGAGATCGTGTTAATTGTTGTAAACTGCGGTAGAAACGGAAGAATCATTGCTTTGCTGCATTCTGCTCCAACAGGCGAGTGAGCAAACATACAATGTGGGTGAAAATTTACTTTGAGCGAGATTTTCGTCGAGAAAGAATACACTACGTACAAAAGCACAGAAGCACAACATAAATGACTTCAATGTAGATTTATGTGCATGATTCTGCAGAAATGACATGAATGTATATTTACTTGCTTCATTCTGATTATATCGTATTTACTGTTGGAAACTGCGATGAAAACGGAAGAAACTTTGCTTTGATGTATTCTGCTCGAACAGACGAGTCAGGAATCATGCAAAAAACACAATCGTTTTGAAAATTTACTTTGAGCGAGATTTTCGGCGAGAAAGCATACACCACGTACAAAAGCACAGACGCACAACATAAATGACTTCAAAGTACATTTACGTGCATGATTCTGCAGAAATGACATGAATGTAGATTTACTTGCTTCATTCTTCTGAGATCGTGTTAATTGTTGTAAACTGCGGTAGAAACGGAAGAATCATTGCTTTGCTGCATTCTGCTCCAACAGGCGAGTGAGCAAACATACAATGTGGGTGAAAATTTACTTTGAGCGAGATTTTCGTCGAGAAAGAATACACTACGTACAAAAGCACAGAAGCACAACATAAATGACTTCAATGTAGATTTATGTGCATGATTCTGCAGAAATGACATGAATGTATATTTACTTGCTTCATTCTGATTATATCGTATTTACTGTTGGAAACTGCGATGAAAACGGAAGAATCTTTGCTTTGATGTATTCTGCTCGAACAGACGAGTCAGGAATCATGCAAAAAACACAATCGTGTTGAAAATTTACTTTGAGCGAGATTTTCGGCGAGAAAGCATACACCACGTACAAAAGCACAGACGCACAACATAAATGACTTCAAAGTACATTTACGTGCATCATTCTGCAGAAATGACATGAATGTAGATTTACTTGCTTCATTCTTCTGAGATCGTGTTAATTGTTGTAAACTGCGGTAGAAACGGAAGAATCATTGCTTTGCTGCATTCTGCTCCAACAGGCGAGTGAGCAAACATACAATGTGGGTGAAAATTTACTTTGAGCGAGATTTTCGTCGAGAAAGAATACACTACGTACAAAAGCACAGAAGCACAACATAAATGACTTCAATGTAGATTTATGTGCATGATTCTGCAGAAATGACATGAATGTATATTTACTTGCTTCATTCTGATTATATCGTATTTACTGTTGGAAACTGCGATGAAAACGGAAGAATCTTTGCTTTGATGTATTCTGCTCGAACAGACGAGTAAGGAATCATGCAAAAAACACAATCGTTTTGAAAATTTACTTTGAGCGAGATTTTCGTCGAGAAAGCATACAGTACATACAAAAGCACAGAAGCACAACATAAATGACTTCAATGTAGATTTATGTGCATGATTCTGCAGAAATGACATGAATGTATATTTACTTGCTTCATTCTGATTATATCGTATTTACTGTTGGAAACTGCGATGAAAACGGAAGAATCTTTGCTTTGATGCATTCTGCTATATCAGGCGAGCATGTAATCATTCAAAAAACACAATCGTTTTGAAAATTTACTTTGAGCGAGATTTTCGGCGAGAAAGCATACACCACGTACAAAAGCACAGACGCACAACATAAATGACTTCAAAGTACATTTACGTGCATGATTCTGCAGAAATGACATGAATGTAGATTTACTTGCTTCATTCTTCTGAGATCGTGTTAATTGTTGTAAACTGCGGTAGAAACGGAAGAATCATTGCTTTGCTGCATTCTGCTCCAACAGGCGAGTGAGCAAACATACAATGTGGGTGAAAATTTACTTTGAGCGAGATTTTCGTCGAGAAAGAATACACTACGTACAAAAGCACAGAAGCACAACATAAATGACTTCAATGTAGATTTATGTGCATGATTCTGCAGAAATGACATGAATGTATATTTACTTGCTTCATTCTGATTATATCGTATTTACTGTTGGAAACTGCGATGAAAACGGAAGAATCTTTGCTTTGATGTATTCTGCTCGAACAGACGAGTCAGGAATCATGCAAAAAACACAATCGTTTTGAAAATTTACTTTGAGCGAGATTTTCGGCGAGAAAGCATACACCACGTACAAAAGCACAGACGCACAACATAAATGACTTCAAAGTACATTTACGTGCATCATTCTGCAGAAATGACATGAATGTAGATTTACTTGCTTCATTCTTCTGAGATCGTGTTAATTGTTGTAAACTGCGGTAGAAACGGAAGAATCATTGCTTTGCTGCATTCTGCTCCAACAGGCGAGTGAGCAAACATACAATGTGGGTGAAAATTTACTTTGAGCGAGATTTTCGTCGAGAAAGAATACACTACGTACAAAAGCACAGAAGCACAACATAAATGACTTCAATGTAGATTTATGTGCATGATTCTGCAGAAATGACATGAATGTATATTTACTTGCTTCATTCTGATTATATCGTATTTACTGTTGGAAACTGCGATGAAAACGGAAGAAACTTTGCTTTGATGTATTCTGCTCGAACAGACGAGTCAGGAATCATGCAAAAAACACAATCGTTTTGAAACTTTACTTTGAGCGAGATTTTCGGCGAGAAAGCATACACCACGTACAAAAGCACAGACGCACAACATAAATGACTTCAAAGTACATTTACGTGCATGATTCTGCAGAAATGACATGAATGTAGATTTACTTGCTTCATTCTTCTGAGATCGTGTTAATTGTTGTAAACTGCGGTAGAAACGGAAGAATCATTGCTTTGCTGCATTCTGCTCCAACAGGCGAGTGAGCAAACATACAATGTGGGTGAAAATTTACTTTGAGCGAGATTTTCGTCGAGAAAGAATACACTACGTACAAAAGCACAGAAGCACAACATAAATGACTTCAATGTAGATTTATGTGCATGATTCTGCAGAAATGACATGAATGTATATTTACTTGCTTCATTCTGATTATATCGTATTTACTGTTGGAAACTGCGATGAAAACGGAAGAATCTTTGCTTTGATGTATTCTGCTCGAACAGACGAGTCAGGAATCATGCAAAAAACACAATCGTGTTGAAAATTTACTTTGAGCGAGATTTTCGGCGAGAAAGCATACACCACGTACAAAAGCACAGACGCACAACATAAATGACTTCAAAGTACATTTACGTGCATCATTCTGCAGAAATGACATGAATGTAGATTTACTTGCTTCATTCTTCTGAGATCGTGTTAATTGTTGTAAACTGCGGTAGAAACGGAAGAATCATTGCTTTGCTGCATTCTGCTCCAACAGGCGAGTGAGCAAACATACAATGTGGGTGAAAATTTACTTTGAGCGAGATTTTCGTCGAGAAAGAATACACTACGTACAAAAGCACAGAAGCACAACATAAATGACTTCAATGTAGATTTATGTGCATGATTCTGCAGAAATGACATGAATGTATATTTACTTGCTTCATTCTGATTATATCGTATTTACTGTTGGAAACTGCGATGAAAACGGAAGAATCTTTGCTTTGATGTATTCTGCTCGAACAGACGAGTCAGGAATCATGCAAAAAACACAATCGTTTTGAAAATTTACTTTGAGCGAGATTTTCGGCGAGAAAGCATACACCACGTACAAAAGCACAGACGCACAACATAAATGACTTCAAAGTACATTTAGGTGCATGATTCTGCAGAAATGACATGAATGTATATTTACTTGCTTCATTCTTCTGAGATCGTGTTAATTGTTGTAAACTGCGGTAGAAACGGAAGAATCTTTGCTTTGATGTATTCTGCTCGAACAGACGAGTCAGGAATCATGCAAAAAACACAATCGTTTTGAAAATTTACTTTGAGCGAGATTTTCGGCGAGAAAGTGAGAAGTCATCTCGTCTGCCATGTACGAATAGTGGTTATTTGCTCGTCTGCTACGCAACGCATAATAGTTACTTGCAAACCTGTACGTACGTTACGCATAATAGTTACTTGCAAACCTGTACTACGCTTTGATTTTACCTCTAGCCGACACCTGTGAGCCTGTTACAGAAAGATGCGAATAACAGGGGCCATAAGGGTGTCTGGCAGGCATACCAAGGCTATGATATAATTGTAAAGCTCTAGGCTTCGTTATCATCTTGCTTTTAGGCTATCTTATACTTGTAAGCTGTAGCCGGCCTATAGCCTATAACTCATTCACTCCCAGGCCATGATGTCTGTATGCTTATCTTGTTGTAAGATGTAGCCGGCCTATAACTCATTCACTCCCAGACCATGATGTCTGTATGCTTATCTTGTTGTAAGATGAAGTTGGCCTATATCTCATTAACTCCTAGGCCATGATGTTTCTGTAAGACAACTGCAAGGCCATATATTGCTGACCAAATAAGGTAATTAATGTATAACCATGCCCATATATGGTAGACAAAGAATTGAAACTGTATAAAGATGTGTGTATACTAGTAGTTGGTGTGCACTAGTAGTAGACGGACGAGAGTCTGTAGCAACATAGTGCACCGCTTCATGAATGCTAAATAAACTTGTTTGAATCACACACCCGAGTCACATATTTGTGAACAGAAACCCCAACCAAGGTACTGAGACGATTTTTTAGTTTCACATTTGGCGACGAGGATGGGATCTCGTGACGAATAAGACAGTGCGTAGACGGCGGGACAATCCCTGGGTTTGTTTTGCCTAAGTGAAATTGCGCAGCCCAGTGAGTATATCATCTATTTTTGAATACTCTCAGTGTTTTTCACCTACGTAATAGGCTTCCGGGGATGCACCAACCGTATGCGTAACTGATAGTCGTTAATGAGATCGGGATAAGAAAAGGTTGGTGGGTGTGTATTCAGTTAAAAACTTACTGAGGTAAGGACCGTTAACGGGATAAAAAAGGCGTACAAGCTGAGTGCAGCAGGTTCAAATCTTACTGGGTAAGGACCGTCGACGGAATAAAAAAGGCGTACAAGCTGGGTGCAGCAGGTTCAAATCTTACTGGGTAAGGACCGTTAACGGGATAAAAAAGGCGTACAAGCTGGGTGCAGCAGGTTCAAAAGTGCACGAGATTTAGTTTAGAATTTAAGGTTAATTTAGTTTAAAGTTTAAGGTTAATTAAAAAAGTATGGGTAATGTTAAATAAACAATTGGGAGAGACAGTATGGCCTCTGGGAGGCTCAAATGATGTGACAGTACTAATGAAGGTGCAAGAGTTGGTATGGAAGAAAGATAAATATAAGCCATGTAGAAAACTGGTGAGAGGCAGCTATGAGAAAACAGGCAAAAGAAACGTTGTCCAGTTGGCAAAACACTGCTGAAAGACACGGTATATGTGTGACCCGCGATGGAGTGTATAAACCACTGGACAGGTTGAAGGAAGAAGTGTGTAGAAAGAGAGAGAGAGAGGAGGCAACTAGGTTTTCAGGGGGACCGGCCGAAAACACTAGGTTTCGGACGCGAGTGAAAATGCGCCAGAAACCTGTACCCGTTCCCTCCCCTGAGGATGGTCCCAATTGTTTATTTAAAAGTAGAATAAGATTTAAAGTATAAGAATTAAAGTTTAAGGTTGTAAGGAATAAGATTTAAAGTATAAGAATTAAAGTTTAAGGTTGTAAGGAATAAGATTTAAAGTATAAGAATTTTTAGTTTAAAGTATAAGGTTGTAATTTTTTTTTATTATTAAAGTATAAGAATTTCAAAAGTATGGGTAATATTGTGGATAAAACTGAGGGGCCGTGTCCCCTAACGTCTATGTGTAAAGTGTTGCCAGAAAATCAGAAAGAGTTGCGATTAGCTTCGGGTCAGTTAAAAAAAATGGGGTGGACAGTATACACCACCAAACAGAGGAGAGTATTGGGGTGGACAGTATACACCACCAAACAGAGGAGAGTATTAGGTTGCAGAGGATAAAGAATCAATCTCTTGCTGGACAGTATACACCATTAAGGGATCCCTGTGTTTGGTATCAAGCCCTGACGGGTTAGCCTGAATAAACAACCTGTTTTGATGAGATACGACTCTAGTGCATTTCACTCATGGTCGAATCTCTAACAATGGCGTAGTCGACAGGATATTCAGTGGCACTAAACACAGGAGAGTATTCGGTAGTTAAGAGAAAGACGGTAACGGCTAGAATTAATAAGTGTTGATGTTAGTGTGTGAGGAGAGTATATATTGATAAAAAAATATATAGTTACTGTGTTTTATATGTTTAACTATGTTATGCTACAACAGATAAATGAAAGTCAAAGACCAGACAGTCGAAAACCAAATGTATATTGATTTAAAAAAATTGATTAAAAAATTAAATGTAGAAACTTACATTCGAAAAGTCAAACAAGTCAGGCATATTTTTAAATTAACCTGACTGAGAATACGTTTTTTTAATACGTAAAAACACATAAAATTGAAATGAAAACTATTTGGATTTGATGTTCCAATAACACCACTTGTTCTGATTAAAAAGAAAGTGTGATGACAAAATGTCAGGTGAAAAAAAAAACAAATTTTAAGCAATTGCTACCTGAATTTACGGTCTCTATGGGGTATGTTGCGACCCTTTGAATGAGTATTTGGGGAAGGCCAAAAGTCACAACATGAGTTTGAGGCCACTCTGCATATTATTGATAGACTTGTGCCTCCCTAACTATTCTTTAAAAAGAGCAATCCGAACAGTCACAATACTCCTAATTGAAAGTTTTTCCCCGAAGGAAGTTGTGACTGTACGGTCCTAACGAAAACTTGAGCTCAATGTGTTACCTTTTTTTTGTGTAAAAGATGTGTAAAAAAAATGTTTGTACCTGTATATGGTTTAGCTTGAATGAACAGTAATTAAAAAAAGAAAGCAAATTGAAGTATGGTTTATGTAATGTATGCATTTAAAGAGGACAATGGTGGGTCTGACTTTGCTCTGGACGCAGAGTATGGCCAGATTTCATCCATGTTCCATAGGTTTGGATTATTTAAAAAGTACCGGACCGTGATAGGTCTGACTTTTCTCTGGACGCAGAGTATAAGCCAGACACTACCCACGTTCCATATGTACTGAGTAATAGCAAAGTAAAAATACAACCAATAATTTGGAATATTTGACGCAAGAACGAAGCGATAAAGCGATAAAGCGATAAACGTTATTTTGTGTATTCCAGCATTTACTTAAAATGTTTGTAGAAATTAAATATGGATAAATTAGCTTGTGGCAGTTAACTTGCAGCAGTTAGAATTTACTGCAGCCATTGACTGTGGGCAGTTTAAATTCACTGACTGCAGGCACTCTGGTTTATGTGGACAAAATGACTTTACGTAACCCTTTGGTTTCCACATCAACTGAAAGTGTTTCTGTAGGTAATGATGATGTCATGTTAACAACTGAAAATGTTTAAAGAAACGTGAGATTTCACCTTGTAATTTAGTTCTTACAGATACTGACAAGAATGGCATTTCATGCAGCCACTTCTTCTGGGATAACTTATACTTTTCACTCCAGCTCCTTACAGGATGGAACCCCAGTCTGTATGAAGAAACTGGTTCCTCCTAAATCTGCCCAAGCCTGTGAACTAATTGCCCTTGCGGAGGCTTGTAAACACGCTGTGGGAAAACCGGTTACCATATATACTGACTTTCGCTACGCCTTTGGCGTGGTTCATGATTTTGGGAGGTTGTGGGAAAACCATGGATTTTTAACTTCATCAGGTCATCCCATTTCTAACGGTACTGAAGTTGTCAACCGCCTACAATCTGCTCTGCAACCTACTCAGTTAGCGGTTGTGAAATGTTCTGCCCACACGTTGGCCCAGGATCCGGTCTCACTTGGAAATGGACATGCGGATAGATGTGCCAAACTAGTGGCTGAGGCCCCACTTGGTACCTATCCAGTTAAAACTGTGGTTCCCATTATTCCCAAACAACGTACTAACATGCCCTCTGTTTATGATATTGTGTTACTCCAGGAGGACGCTCCGGTGGCAACTCGTCAGTCATGGGTTGAAGAAGGCTGTGCCCTATCCGAGGAAGGGGTCTGGATGACCCCTGTCGGTCAGACCTGCATGACTGATGAGCTGGCAGGATGGGTAGTCGCCTGCGGTCACCAACAGACTCATTCGGGGGGTAAACAGCTCTCTGAGTGGCTCCTACAGACCTGGTGGCACCCATGCATGATGCAGCTGTCTGAGAAAGCTGTCCTCCGGTGCCTGTTGTGCTCTGAGCACAATCCTGGGAAAGGGTTCCCAGTGGTCACCGGTGCTACCCCTGTACCTCAACTTCCATTTAAGGTGCTTTAAGTGGATTTTATTTAGTTACCTAAATGTCAGAATTTCAACTATGTATTGGTTATCATTGATGTATTTTCCCGTTGGGTTGAAGCATTTCCAACGGCAAACAATACTGCTAAACGGTTGTGCGATTGTTGTTACGGGTAATAATTCCTCGTTTTGGGGTGCCTGGTCGTTTAGTTTCCGACAACGGCCCTCACTTTATTGCCTCTGTTAACCGTTCTCTCTGTTCCCATTTAGACATTAAACAGTCGTTTCATTGTGTTTATCATCCCAAAGTGGCGGGCATAGTGGAACGAGTCAATCAGACGATTAAGACAAAACTGGCTAAACTTACAAGGGGGCATGGCTCTTCATGGGTCCGCTTTTTGCCTCTTGTATTGTTTCAGATTCGCTCGGCCCCCACTGGAACTACCCGGTTATCTCCAGCAGAAATTATTTATGGGCGCTCTTTAATAGGCCCTTGGTCGGCTTCGGCTTCCTCTTCGCTTACTCATATGTCTGCTGACATGGTGGAGTATATCAAAACTCTTTCTACCATTCTCCGTATTAATCAAACAACAGTTTCCAGTTCCTCTAACAATATTAGTTTACCTGATCCTCCTTTACACCCCGGTGATTATGTTATGATTCGCAATTGGGTCAGGAAATGCCTGGACCCCCGGTGGATAGGTCCTTTCCAAGTTCTCCTCTCAACTCCAACTGTGGTTAAATTAGAGGGGAGAGATCATTGGGTTCACATACATGATTGTAAACGACTTGAGTGTAAACAATCATGAAGTGTAAACAACATGATGCTACTGCCTTCACCATTGTCCCGTCCTAGGGTACAATTTTGTTCCTACAGGCTCGAAGACGTCGTGGAAAGAAGCTCGAAGAAGTTGTGGACGTCGGCGATGAAGAACTACCTGTCACTCTGGTGGAAGACGTTCGATGCCTTCGGGAGACGAAGTGGGCCGACACGATCAGAAAAACAGAGACTGCTTGGGCAGGGCCTACGATATCCACATTTCAGCCTTGCAAAATGGACAGGGATTCTGATGATATTGGGGATGATGCTGGACACAGAAGTAGAATGCTCCATAGTAGCAAATACTTTTCTCCTCACTGCGTACAAAACAACGGTGACGCTGGGAGTATCAAGCTGTTGGGTGTGTGCGGCTCTCCCACACAGTGCGGGAGGGGGTTTTCCCATGTTGATAGTCCCTTTCAGCAAAATGCAGACAATACGGGCTCTGCAACAATCGGGTTTTAATATGACTGGTTTGCTAACTAATGAGACAGTTTCCTGTTCTCCCCTCAATAATACTATGTACCGTCAAGATTATAACTGCACACAAAAACCACCATGTATCAAGGTAGAGAAAACAGATGGAAGTGTTTGTATAATACGAACAGGCCCAGGGACAAAAGTGGGAGAGAGTTATTGTTCATATTCTCTGTAATTAGGAAATGCCACCAGTCGGCAGGATTCGGCGACCATCTCACTCAATGATACTTCTTGTAAGGTGACGGGCAGCCAATACGAGGCAATCATCCACATTACTCCCCCAGACCACCCAGTACCCTCAATTAATGGGACATACTGGGTGTGCGGGACTTGGGCATACCCATGGCTGCCAACCAACTGGAGTGGTTCCTGTTACCTTGGACATGTTGTCCCACACCTGCATATTACAAAACTTTCGGAACACCCGCATACAAAAAACCATATCACACGTAGAGCAGTAGCATGGTACGAACAGATTTTTGGGGTATTTGTGCCCCCATACGGTCTGCTCCGTACTAATCAAGCATTGGGGGCTTTACAAACGGTTTTGGAGGCTGTTGCGAATGCAACCGCGGATGCCTTACAAGACATATCCGCTGAAATGGTGGCTATTCGCACTGTAACCCTCCAAAACCGGATGGCTCTGGATATATTGCTTGCTGAAAAGGGAGGCACTTGTGCCTTGATTGGCTCTGAATGTTGCACCTATATTCCGGATGCTTCTGAGAATATTACTAATATTGTACAACACATCCAACAACAAGTCAGAGAATTGCATCAGACTGACGCTGGTATATGGGGTTGGTTGACCGATTGGTCGATTAGCGGTTGGATGACTAAAATTTTGACATTTATTATCATAATTGTTATAATCCTGGTACTTGTATTATGTTGTTGTTTACCCTTATTTAAAAAACTTATACTATCTATGATGACAGGCTGGGATGCCCCGGCAGCAATGTTGTACATGGCTCCTGACGATGATTTCTCAGCATTCGAGTAGCAGGTTGTCATGGAATGACAAAAAGGAAGGAATGAGAAGTCAGCTCGTCTGCCATGTACGAATAGTGGTTATTTGCTCGTCTGCTACGCAACGCATAATAGTTACTTGCAAACCTGTACTACGCTTTGATTTTACCTCTAGCCGACACCTGTGAGCCTGTTACAGAAAGATGCGAATAACAGGGGCCATAAGGGTGTCTGGCAGGCATACCAAGGCTATGATATAATTGTAAAGCTCTAGGCTTCGTTATCATCTTGCTTTTAGGCTATCTTATACTTGTAAGCTGTAGCCGGCCTATAGCCTATAACTCATTCACTCCCAGGCCATGATGTCTGTATGCTTATCTTGTTGTAAGATGTAGCCGGCCTATAACTCATTCACTCCCAGACCATGATGTCTGTATGCTTATCTTGTTGTAAGATGAAGTTGGCCTATATCTCATTAACTCCTAGGCCATGATGTTTCTGTAAGACAACTGCAAGGCCATATATTGCTGACCAAATAAGGTAATTAATGTATAACCATGCCCATATATGGTAGACAAAGAATTGAAACTGTATAAAGATGTGTGTATACTAGTAGTTGGTGTGCACTAGTAGTAGACGGACGAGAGTCTGTAGCAACATAGTGCACCGCTTCATGAATGCTAAATAAACTTGTTTGAATCACACACCCGAGTCACATATTTGTGAACAGAAACCCCAACCAAGGTACTGAGACGATTTTTTAGTTTCACAAAAGCATACACCACGTACAAAAGCACAGACGCAAAACATAAATGACTTCAAAGTACATTTACGTGCATGATTCTGCAGAAATGACATGAATGTATACTTACTTGCTTCATTCTTCTGAGATCGTGTTAATTGTTGTAAACTGCGGTAGAAACGGAAGAATCATTGCTTTGCTGCATTCTGCTCCAACAGGCGAGTGAGCAAACATACAATGTGGGTGAAAATTTACTTTGAGCGAGATTTTCGTCGAGAAAGAATACACTACGTACAAAAGCACAGAAGCACAACATAAATGACTTCAATGTAGATTTATGTGCATGATTCTGCAGAAATGACATGAATGTATATTTACTTGCTTCATTCTGATTATATCGTATTTACTGTTGGAAACTGCGATGAAAACGGAAGAATCTTTGCTTTGATGTATTCTGCTCGAACAGACGAGTAAGGAATCATGCAAAAAACACAATCGTTTTGAAAATTTACTTTGAGCGAGATTTTCGGCGAGAAAGCATACACCACGTACAAAAGCACAGACGCACAACATAAATGACTTCAAAGTACATTTACGTGCATCATTCTGCAGAAATGACATGAATGTAGATTTACTTGCTTCATTCTTCTGAGATCGTGTTAATTGTTGTAAACTGCGGTAGAAACGGAAGAATCATTGCTTTGCTGCATTCTGCTCCAACAGGCGAGTGAGCAAACATACAATGTGGGTGAAAATTTACTTTGAGCGAGATTTTCGTCGAGAAAGAATACACTACGTACAAAAGCACAGAAGCACAACATAAATGACTTCAATGTAGATTTATGTGCATGATTCTGCAGAAATGACATGAATGTATATTTACTTGCTTCATTCTGATTATATCGTATTTACTGTTGGAAACTGCGATGAAAACGGAAGAATCTTTGCTTTGATGTATTCTGCTCGAACAGACGAGTCAGGAATCATGCAAAAAACACAATCGTTTTGAAAATTTACTTTCAGCGAGATTTTCGGCGAGAAAGCATACACCACGTACAAAAGCACAGACGCACAACATAAATGACTTCAAAGTACATTTACGTGCATGATTCTGCAGAAATGACATGAATGTATATTTACTTGCTTCATTCTTCTGAGATCGTGTTAATTGTTGTAAACTGCGGTAGAAACGGAAGAATCATTGCTTTGCTGCATTGTGCTCCAACAGGCGAGTGAGCAAACATACAATGTGGGTGAAAATTTACTTTGAGCGAGATTTTCGTCGAGAAAGAATACACTACGTACAAAAGCACAGAAGCACAACATAAATGACTTCAATGTAGATTTATGTGCATGATTCTGCAGAAATGACATGAATGTATATTTACTTGCTTCATTCTGATTATATCGTATTTACTGTTGGAAACTGCGATGAAAACGGAAGAATCTTTGCTTTGATGTATTCTGCTCGAACAGACGAGTCAGGAATCATGCAAAAAACACAATCGTTTTGAAAATTTACTTTGAGCGAGATTTTCGGCGAGAAAGTGAGAAGTCAGCTCGTCTGCCATGTACGAATAGTGGTTATTTGCTCGTCTGCTACGCAACGCATAATAGTTACTTGCAAACCTGTACGTACGTTACGCATAATAGTTACTTGCAAACCTGTACTACGCTTTGATTTTACCTCTAGCCGACACCTGTGAGCCTGTTACAGAAAGATGCGAATAACAGGGGCCATAAGGGTGTCTGGCAGGCATACCAAGGCTATGATATAATTGTAAAGCTCTAGGCTTCGTTATCATCTTGCTTTTAGGCTATCTTATACTTGTAAGCTGTAGCCGGCCTATAGCCTATAACTCATTCACTCCCAGGCCATGATGTCTGTATGCTTATCTTGTTGTAAGATGTAGCCGGCCTATAACTCATTCACTCCCAGACCATGATGTCTGTATGCTTATCTTGTTGTAAGATGAAGTTGGCCTATATCTCATTAACTCCTAGGCCATGATGTTTCTGTAAGACAACTGCAAGGCCATATATTGCTGACCAAATAAGGTAATTAATGTATAACCATGCCCATATATGGTAGACAAAGAATTGAAACTGTATAAAGATGTGTGTATACTAGTAGTTGGTGTGCACTAGTAGTAGACGGACGAGAGTCTGTAGCAACATAGTGCACCGCTTCATGAATGCTAAATAAACTTGTTTGAATCACACACCCGAGTCACATATTTGTGAACAGAAACCCCAACCAAGGTACTGAGACGATTTTTTAGTTTCACATTTGGCGACGAGGATGGGATCTCGTGACGAATAAGACAGTGCGTAGACGGCGGGACAATCCCTGGGTTTGTTTTGCCTAAGTGAAATTGCGCAGCCCAGTGAGTATATCATCTATTTTTGAATACTCTCAGTGTTTTTCACCTACGTAATAGGCTTCCGGGGATGCACCAACCGTATGCGTAACTGATAGTCGTTAATGAGATCGGGATAAGAAAAGGTTGGTGGGTGTGTATTCAGTTAAAAACTTACTGAGGTAAGGACCGTTAACGGGATAAAAAAGGCGTACAAGCTGAGTGCAGCAGGTTCAAATCTTACTGGGTAAGGACCGTCGACGGAATAAAAAAGGCGTACAAGCTGGGTGCAGCAGGTTCAAATCTTACTGGGTAAGGACCGTTAACGGGATAAAAAAGGCGTACAAGCTGGGTGCAGCAGGTTCAAAAGTGCACGAGATTTAGTTTAGAATTTAAGGTTAATTTAGTTTAAAGTTTAAGGTTAATTAAAAAAGTATGGGTAATGTTAAATAAACAATTGGGAGAGACAGTATGGCCTCTGGGAGGCTCAAATGATGTGACAGTACTAATGAAGGTGCAAGAGTTGGTATGGAAGAAAGATAAATATAAGCCATGTAGAAAACTGGTGAGAGTATGGTTAGAGGCAGCTATGAGAAAACAGGCAAAAGAAACGTTGTCCAGTTGGCAAAACACTGCTGAAAGACACGGTATATGTGTGACCCGCGATGGAGTGTATAAACCACTGGACAGGTTGAAGGAAGAAGTGTGTAGAAAGAGAGAGAGAGAGGAGGCAACTAGGTTTTCAGGGGGACCGGCCGAAAACACTCGGTTTCGGACGCGAGTGAAAATGCGCCAGAAACCTGTACCCGTTCCCTCCCCTGAGGATGGTCCCAATTGTTTATTTAAAAGTAGAATAAGATTTAAAGTATAAGAATTAAAGTTTAAGGTTGTAAGGAATAAGATTTAAAGTATAAGAATTAAAGTTTAAGGTTGTAAGGAATAAGATTTAAAGTATAAGAATTTTTAGTTTAAAGTATAAGGTTGTAAGTTAAAGTTTAAGGTTGTAAGGAATAAGATTTAAAGTATAAGAATTTTTAGTTTAAAGTATAAGGTTGTAATTTTTTTTTATTATTAAAGTATAAGAATTTCAAAAGTATGGGTAATATTGTGGATAAAACTGAGGGGCCGTGTCCCCTAACGTCTATGTGTAAAGTGTTGCCAGAAAATCAGAAAGAGTTGCGATTAGCTTCGGGTCAGTTAAAAAAAATGGGGTGGACAGTATACACCACCAAACAGAGGAGAGTATTGGGGTGGACAGTATACACCACCAAACAGAGGAGAGTATTAGGTTGCAGAGGATAAAGAATCAATCTCTTGGTGGACAGTATACACCATTAAGGGATCCCTTAGTTCTTACAGATACTGACAAGAATGGCATTTCATGCAGCCACTTCTTCTGGGATAACTTATACTTTTCACTCCAGCTCCTTACAGGATGGAACCCCGGTCTGTATGAAGAAACTGGTTCCTCCTAAATCTGCCCAAGCCTGTGAACTAATTGCCCTTGCGGAGGCTTGTAAACACGCTGTGGGAAAACCGGTTACCATATATACTGACTTTCGCTACGCCTTTGGCGTGGTTCATGATTTTGGGAGGTTGTGGGAAAACCATGGATTTTTAACTTCATCAGGTCATCCCATTTCTAACGGTACTGAAGTTGTCAACCTCCTACAATCTGCTCTGCAACCTACTCAGTTAGCGGTTGTGAAATGTTCTGCCCACACGTTGGCCCAGGATCCGGTCTCACTTGGAAATGGACATGCGGATAGATGTGCCAAACTAGTGGCTGAGGCCCCACTTGGTACCTATCCAGTTAAAACTGTGGTTCCCATTATTCCCAAACAACGTACTAACATGCCCTCTGTTTATGATATTGTGTTACTCCAGGAGGACGCTCCGGTGGCAACTCGTCAGTCATGGGTTGAAGAAGGCTGTGCCCTATCCGACGAAGGGGTCTGGATGACCCCTGTCGGTCAGACCTGCATGACTGATGAGCTGGCAGGATGGGTAGTCGCCTGCGGTCACCAACAGACTCATTCGGGGGGTAAACAGTAAATTTTCAAATGGATTCTGCAGAAATGACATGAATGTATATTTACTTGCTTCATTCTGATTATATCGTATTTACTGTTGGAAACTGCGATGAAAACGGAAGAATGTTTGCTTTGATGTATTCTGCTCGAACAGACGAGTAAGGAATCATTCACAAAACACAATCCATTTGAAAATTTACTTTGAGCGAGATTTTCGGCGAGAAAGCATACGCCACGTACAAAAGCATAGAAGCACAACATAAGTGACTTCAATGTAGATTTATGTGCATGATTCTGCAGAAATGACATGAATGTATATTTACTTGCTTCATTCTGATTATATCGTATTTACTGTTGGAAACTGCGATGAAAACGGAAGAATCTTTGCTTTGATGTATTCTGCTCGAACAGACGAGTAAGGAATCATGCAAAAAACACAATCGTTTTGAAAATTTACTTTGAGCGAGATTTTCGGCGAGAAAGCATACACCACGTACAAAAGCACAGACGCACAACATAAATGACTTCAAAGTACATTTACGTGCATCATTCTGCAGAAATGACATGAATGTAGATTTACTTGCTTCATTCTTCTGAGATCGTGTTAATTGTTGTAAACTGCGGTAGAAACGGAAGAATCATTGCTTTGCTGCATTCTGCTCCAACAGGCGAGTGAGCAAACATACAATGTGGGTGAAAATTTACTTTGAGCGAGATTTTCGTCGAGAAAGAATACACTACGTACAAAAGCACAGAAGCACAACATAAATGACTTCAATGTAGATTTATGTGCATGATTCTGCAGAAATGACATGAATGTATATTTACTTGCTTCGTTCTTCTGAGATCGTGTTAATTGTTGGAAACTGCGATGGGAACGAAAGAATCTTTGCTTTGCTGCATTCTGCTATATCAGACGAGTAAGGAATCATTCACAAAACACAATCCATTTGAAAATTTACTTTGAGCGAGATTTTCGGCGAGAAAGCATACGCCACGTACAAAAGCACAGAAGCACAACATACGTGACTTCAATGTAGATTTATGTGCATGATTCTGCAGAAATGACATGAATGTAGATTTACTTGCTTCATTCTTCTGAGATCGTGTTAATTGTTGTAAACTGCGGTAGAAACGGAAGAATCATTGCTTTGCTGCATTCTGCTCCAACAGGCGAGTGAGCAAACATACAATGTGGGTGAAAATTTAATTTGAGCGAGATTTTCGTCGAGAAAGAATACACTACGTACAAAAGCATAGAAGCACAACATAAGTGACTTCAATGTAGATTTATGTGCATGATTCTGCAGAAATGACATGAATGTATATTTACTTGCTTCATTCTGATTATATCGTATTTACTGTTGGAAACTGCGATGAAAACGGAAGAATCTTTGCTTTGATGTATTCTGCTCGAACAGACGAGTAAGGAATCATGCAAAAAACACAATCGTTTTGAAAATTTACTTTGAGCGAGATTTTCGGCGAGAAAGCATACACCACGTACAAAAGCACAGACGCACAACATAAATGACTTCAAAGTACATTTACGTGCATGATTCTGCAGAAATGACATGAATGTAGATTTACATGCTTCATTCTTCTGAGATCGTGTTAATTGTTGTAAACTGCGGTAGAAACGGAAGAATCATTGCTTTGCTGCATTCTGCTCCAACAGGCGAGTGAGCAAACATACAATGTGGGTGAAAATTTAATTTGAGCGAGATTTTCGTCGAGAAAGAATGCACTACGTACAAAAGCATAGAAGCACAACATAAGTGACTTCAATGTAGATTTATGTGCATGATTCTGCAGAAATGACATGAATGTATATTTACTTGCTTCATTCTGATTATATCGTATTTACTGTTGGAAACTGCGATGAAAACGGAAGAATCTTTGCTTTGATGTATTCTGCTCGAACAGACGAGTAAGGAATCATGCAAAAAACACATTCGTTTTGAAAATTTACTTTGAGCGAGATTTTCGGCGAGAAAGCATACACCACGTACAAAAGCACAGACGCACAACATAAATGACTTCAAAGTACATTTACGTGCATGATTCTGCAGAAATGACATGAATGTATATTTACTTGCTTCATTCTTCTGAGATCGTGTTAATTGTTGTAAACTGCGGTAGAAACGGAAGAATGATTGCTTTGCTGCATTCTGCTCCAACAGGCGAGTGAGCAAACATACAATGTGGTGAAAATTTACTTTGAGCGAGATTTTCGTCGAGAAAGAATACACTACGTACAAAAGCACAGAAGCACAACATAAATGACTTCAATGTAGATTTATGTGCATGATTCTGCAGGAATTACATGAATGTATATTTACTTGCTTCATTCTGATTATATCGTATTTACTGTTGGAAACTGCGATGAAAACGGAAGAATCTTTGCTTTGATGTATTCTGCTCGAACAGACGAGTCGGGAATCATGCAAAAAACACAATCGTTTTGAAAATTTACTTTGAGCGAGATATTCGGCGAGAAAGCATACACCACGTACAAAAGCACAGACGCACAACATAAATGACTTCAAAGTACATTTACGTGCATGATTCTGCAGAAATGACATGAATGTATATTTACTTGCTTCCTTCTTCTGAGATCGTGTTAATTGTTGTAAACTGCGGTAGAAACGGAAGAATCATTGCTTTGCTGCATTCTGCTCCAACAGGCGAGTGAGCAAACATACAATGTGGGTGAAAATTTACTTTGAGCGAGATTTTCGTCGAGAAAGAATACACTACGTACAAAAGCACAGAAGCACAACATAAATGACTTCAATGTAGATTTATGTGCATGATTCTGCAGAAATGACATGAATGTATATTTACTTGCTTCGTTCTTCTGAGATCGTGTTAATTGTTGGAAACTGCGATGGGAACGAAAGAATCTTTGCTTTGCTGCATTCTGCTATATCAGACGAGTAAGGAATCATTCACAAAACACAATCCATTTGAAAATTTACTTTGAGCGAGATTTTCGGCGAGAAAGCATACGCCACGTACAAAAGCACAGAAGCACAACATAAGTGACTTCAATGTAGATTTATGTGCATGATTCTGCAGAAATGACATGAATGTATATTTACTTGCTTCATTCTGATTATATCGTATTTACTGTTGGAAACTGCGATGAAAACGGAAGAATCTTTGCTTTGATGCATTCTGCTATATCAGGCGAGTATGTAATCATTCAAAAAACACAATCGTATTCACAATTTACTTTGAGCGAGATTTTCGTCGAGAAAGCATACACTACGTACACAATCACAGAGGATCAACATAAATGACTTCAAAGTACATTTATGTGCATGATTCTGCAGAAATGACATGAATGTATATTTACTTGCTTCGTTCTTCTGAGATCGTGTTAATTGTTGGAAACTGCGATGGGAACGAAAGAATCTTTGCTTTGCTGCATTCTGCTTTATCAGACGAGTAAGGAATCATTCACAAAACACAATCCATTTGAAAATTTACTTTGAGCGAGATTTTCGGCGAGAAAGCATACACCACGTACAAAAGCACAGACGCACAACATAAATGACTTCAAAGTACATTTACGTGCATCATTCTGCAGAAATGACATGAATGTAGATTTACTTGCTTCATTCTTCTGAGATCGTGTTAATTGTTGTAAACTGCGGTAGAAACGGAAGAATCATTGCTTTGCTGCATTCTGCTCCAACAGGCGAGTGAGCAAACATACAATGTGGGTGAAAATTTAATTTGAGCGAGATTTTCGTCGAGAAAGAATACACTACGTACAAAAGCACAGAAGCACAACATAAATGACTTCAATGTAGATTTATGTGAATGATTCTGCAGAAATGACATGAATGTATATTTACTTGCTTCATTCTGATTATATCGTATTTACTGTTGGAAACTGCCATGAAAACGGAAGAATCTTTGCTTTGATGTATTCTGCTCGAACAGACGAGTAAGGAATCATGCAAAAAACACAATCGTTTTGAAAATTTACTTTGAGCGAGATTTTCGGCGAGAAAGCATACACCACGTACAAAAGCACAGACGCACAACATAAATGACTTCAAAGTACATTTACGTGCATGATTCTGCAGAAATGACATGGATGTAGATTTACTTGCTTCATTCTTCTGAGATCGTGTTAATTGTTGTAAACTGCGGTAGAAACGGAAGAATCATTGCTTTGCTGCATTCTGCTCCAACAGGCGAGTGAGCAAACATACAATGTGGGTGAAAATTTACTTTGAGCGAGATTTTCGTCGAGAAAGAATACACTACGTACAAAAGCACAGAAGCACAACATAAATGACTTCAATGTAGATTTATGTGCATGATTCTGCAGAAATGACATGAATGTATATTTACTTGCTTCGTTCTTCTGAGATCGTGTTAATTGTTGGAAACTGCGATGGGAACGAAAGAATCTTTGCTTTGCTGCATTCTGCTATATCAGACGAGTAAGGAATCATTCACAAAACACAATCCATTTGAAAATTTACTTTGAGCGAGATTTTCGGCGAGAAAGCATACGCCACGTACAAAAGCACAGAAGCACAACATAAGTGACTTCAATGTAGATTTATGTGCATGATTCTGCAGAAATGACATGAATGTATATTTACTTGCTTCATTCTGATTATATCGTATTTACTGTTGGAAACTGCGATGAAAACGGAAGAATCTTTGCTTTGATGCATTCTGCTCGAACAGACGAGTAAGGAATCATTCAAAAAACACAATCCATTACTTCAAAGTATATTTATGGGCATGGTTCTGCAGAAATGACATGCACTGTTATTTATTTACTGTTGGAAACTGCGATGAAAACGGAAGAATCTTTGCTTTGAAGCATTCTACTCGAACAGGCGAGTAGAACATTCACAAAACACAATCGTTTTGACAATTTACTTTGAGCGAGATTTTCGTCGAGAAAGCATACACTACGTACACAATCACAGAAGCACAACAAAAATGACTTCAAAGTAGATATATGTGCATGATTATGCAGAAATGACATGAATGTATATTTACTTGCTTCATTCTTCTGAGATCGTGTTAATTGATGGAAAATGCGATGGAAACAGAAGAATCTTTGCTTTGCTGCATTCTACTATATCAGACGATTAAGTAATCATTCAAAAAACACAATCCATTTGAAAATTTAATTTCAGCGACATTTTCGTCGAGAAAGCACACACTACGTACACAATCACAGAAGCACAAGATAAATTACTTCAAAGTACATTTATGGGCATGATTCTGCAGAAATGACATGCATGTATATTTACTTGCTTCGTTTTTCTGAGATCGTGTTAATTGTTGGAAACTGCGATGGGAACGAAAGAATCTTTGCTTTGATGCATTCTGCTATATCAGACGAGTAAGGAATCATGCAAAAAACACAATCGTTTTGAAAATTTACTTTGAGCGAGATTTTCGGCGAGAAAGCATACACCACGTACAAAAGCACAGAAGCACAACATAAGTTACTTCAATGTAGATTTATGTGCATGATTCTGCAGAAATGACATGAATGTATATTTACTTGCTTCATTCTGATTATATCGTATTTACTGTTGGAAACTGCGATGAAAACGGAAGAATCTTTGCTTTGATGTATTCTGCTCGAACAGACGAGTAAGGAATCATGCAAAAAACACAATCGTTTTGAAAATTTACTTTGAGCGAGATTTTCGTCGAGAAAGCATACAGTACATACAAAAGCACAGAAGCACAACATAAATGACTTCAATGTAGATTTATGTGCATGATTCTGCAGAAATGACATGAATGTATATTTACTTGCTTCATTCTGATTATATCGTATTTACTGTTGGAAACTGCGATGAAAACGGAAGAATCTTTGCTTTGATGCATTCTGCTATATCAGGCGAGCATGTAATCATTCAAAAAACACAATCGTTTTGAAAATTTACTTTGAGCGAGATTTTCGGCGAGAAAGCATACACCACGTACAAAAGCACAGACGCACAACATAAATGACTTCAAAGTACATTTACGTGCATGATTCTGCAGAAATGACATGAATGTAGATTTACTTGCTTCATTCTTCTGAGATCGTGTTAATTGTTGTAAACTGCGGTAGAAACGGAAGAATCATTGCTTTGCTGCATTCTGCTCCAACAGGCGAGTGAGCAAACATACAATGTGGGTGAAAATTTACTTTGAGCGAGATTTTCGTCGAGAAAGAATACACTACGTACAAAAGCACAGAAGCACAACATAAATGACTTCAATGTAGATTTATGTGCATGATTCTGCAGAAATGACATGAATGTATATTTACTTGCTTCATTCTGATTATATCGTATTTACTGTTGGAAACTGCGATGAAAACGGAAGAATCTTTGCTTTGATGTATTCTGCTCGAACAGACGAGTCAGGAATCATGCAAAAAACACAATCGTTTTGAAAATTTACTTTGAGCGAGATTTTCGGCGAGAAAGCATACACCACGTACAAAAGCACAGACGCACAACATAAATGACTTCAAAGTACATTTACGTGCATCATTCTGCAGAAATGACATGAATGTAGATTTACTTGCTTCATTCTTCTGAGATCGTGTTAATTGTTGTAAACTGCGGTAGAAACGGAAGAATCATTGCTTTGCTGCATTCTGCTCCAACAGGCGAGTGAGCAAACATACAATGTGGGTGAAAATTTACTTTGAGCGAGATTTTCGTCGAGAAAGAATACACTACGTACAAAAGCACAGAAGCACAACATAAATGACTTCAATGTAGATTTATGTGCATGATTCTGCAGAAATGACATGAATGTATATTTACTTGCTTCATTCTGATTATATCGTATTTACTGTTGGAAACTGCGATGAAAACGGAAGAAACTTTGCTTTGATGTATTCTGCTCGAACAGACGAGTCAGGAATCATGCAAAAAACACAATCGTTTTGAAAATTTACTTTGAGCGAGATTTTCGGCGAGAAAGCATACACCACGTACAAAAGCACAGACGCACAACATAAATGACTTCAAAGTACATTTACGTGCATGATTCTGCAGAAATGACATGAATGTAGATTTACTTGCTTCATTCTTCTGAGATCGTGTTAATTGTTGTAAACTGCGGTAGAAACGGAAGAATCATTGCTTTGCTGCATTCTGCTCCAACAGGCGAGTGAGCAAACATACAATGTGGGTGAAAATTTACTTTGAGCGAGATTTTCGTCGAGAAAGAATACACTACGTACAAAAGCACAGAAGCACAACATAAATGACTTCAATGTAGATTTATGTGCATGATTCTGCAGAAATGACATGAATGTATATTTACTTGCTTCATTCTGATTATATCGTATTTACTGTTGGAAACTGCGATGAAAACGGAAGAATCTTTGCTTTGATGTATTCTGCTCGAACAGACGAGTCAGGAATCATGCAAAAAACACAATCGTGTTGAAAATTTACTTTGAGCGAGATTTTCGGCGAGAAAGCATACACCACGTACAAAAGCACAGACGCACAACATAAATGACTTCAAAGTACATTTACGTGCATCATTCTGCAGAAATGACATGAATGTAGATTTACTTGCTTCATTCTTCTGAGATCGTGTTAATTGTTGTAAACTGCGGTAGAAACGGAAGAATCATTGCTTTGCTGCATTCTGCTCCAACAGGCGAGTGAGCAAACATACAATGTGGGTGAAAATTTACTTTGAGCGAGATTTTCGTCGAGAAAGAATACACTACGTACAAAAGCACAGAAGCACAACATAAATGACTTCAATGTAGATTTATGTGCATGATTCTGCAGAAATGACATGAATGTATATTTACTTGCTTCATTCTGATTATATCGTATTTACTGTTGGAAACTGCGATGAAAACGGAAGAATCTTTGCTTTGATGTATTCTGCTCGAACAGACGAGTAAGGAATCATGCAAAAAACACAATCGTTTTGAAAATTTACTTTGAGCGAGATTTTCGTCGAGAAAGCATACAGTACATACAAAAGCACAGAAGCACAACATAAATGACTTCAATGTAGATTTATGTGCATGATTCTGCAGAAATGACATGAATGTATATTTACTTGCTTCATTCTGATTATATCGTATTTACTGTTGGAAACTGCGATGAAAACGGAAGAATCTTTGCTTTGATGCATTCTGCTATATCAGGCGAGCATGTAATCATTCAAAAAACACAATCGTTTTGAAAATTTACTTTGAGCGAGATTTTCGGCGAGAAAGCATACACCACGTACAAAAGCACAGACGCACAACATAAATGACTTCAAAGTACATTTACGTGCATGATTCTGCAGAAATGACATGAATGTAGATTTACTTGCTTCATTCTTCTGAGATCGTGTTAATTGTTGTAAACTGCGGTAGAAACGGAAGAATCATTGCTTTGCTGCATTCTGCTCCAACAGGCGAGTGAGCAAACATACAATGTGGGTGAAAATTTACTTTGAGCGAGATTTTCGTCGAGAAAGAATACACTACGTACAAAAGCACAGAAGCACAACATAAATGACTTCAATGTAGATTTATGTGCATGATTCTGCAGAAATGACATGAATGTATATTTACTTGCTTCATTCTGATTATATCGTATTTACTGTTGGAAACTGCGATGAAAACGGAAGAATCTTTGCTTTGATGTATTCTGCTCGAACAGACGAGTCAGGAATCATGCAAAAAACACAATCGTTTTGAAAATTTACTTTGAGCGAGATTTTCGGCGAGAAAGCATACACCACGTACAAAAGCACAGACGCACAACATAAATGACTTCAAAGTACATTTACGTGCATCATTCTGCAGAAATGACATGAATGTAGATTTACTTGCTTCATTCTTCTGAGATCGTGTTAATTGTTGTAAACTGCGGTAGAAACGGAAGAATCATTGCTTTGCTGCATTCTGCTCCAACAGGCGAGTGAGCAAACATACAATGTGGGTGAAAATTTACTTTGAGCGAGATTTTCGTCGAGAAAGAATACACTACGTACAAAAGCACAGAAGCACAACATAAATGACTTCAATGTAGATTTATGTGCATGATTCTGCAGAAATGACATGAATGTATATTTACTTGCTTCATTCTGATTATATCGTATTTACTGTTGGAAACTGCGATGAAAACGGAAGAAACTTTGCTTTGATGTATTCTGCTCGAACAGACGAGTCAGGAATCATGCAAAAAACACAATCGTTTTGAAACTTTACTTTGAGCGAGATTTTCGGCGAGAAAGCATACACCACGTACAAAAGCACAGACGCACAACATAAATGACTTCAAAGTACATTTACGTGCATGATTCTGCAGAAATGACATGAATGTAGATTTACTTGCTTCATTCTTCTGAGATCGTGTTAATTGTTGTAAACTGCGGTAGAAACGGAAGAATCATTGCTTTGCTGCATTCTGCTCCAACAGGCGAGTGAGCAAACATACAATGTGGGTGAAAATTTACTTTGAGCGAGATTTTCGTCGAGAAAGAATACACTACGTACAAAAGCACAGAAGCACAACATAAATGACTTCAATGTAGATTTATGTGCATGATTCTGCAGAAATGACATGAATGTATATTTACTTGCTTCATTCTGATTATATCGTATTTACTGTTGGAAACTGCGATGAAAACGGAAGAATCTTTGCTTTGATGTATTCTGCTCGAACAGACGAGTCAGGAATCATGCAAAAAACACAATCGTGTTGAAAATTTACTTTGAGCGAGATTTTCGGCGAGAAAGCATACACCACGTACAAAAGCACAGACGCACAACATAAATGACTTCAAAGTACATTTACGTGCATCATTCTGCAGAAATGACATGAATGTAGATTTACTTGCTTCATTCTTCTGAGATCGTGTTAATTGTTGTAAACTGCGGTAGAAACGGAAGAATCATTGCTTTGCTGCATTCTGCTCCAACAGGCGAGTGAGCAAACATACAATGTGGGTGAAAATTTACTTTGAGCGAGATTTTCGTCGAGAAAGAATACACTACGTACAAAAGCACAGAAGCACAACATAAATGACTTCAATGTAGATTTATGTGCATGATTCTGCAGAAATGACATGAATGTATATTTACTTGCTTCATTCTGATTATATCGTATTTACTGTTGGAAACTGCGATGAAAACGGAAGAATCTTTGCTTTGATGTATTCTGCTCGAACAGACGAGTCAGGAATCATGCAAAAAACACAATCGTTTTGAAAATTTACTTTGAGCGAGATTTTCGGCGAGAAAGCATACACCACGTACAAAAGCACAGACGCACAACATAAATGACTTCAAAGTACATTTAGGTGCATGATTCTGCAGAAATGACATGAATGTATATTTACTTGCTTCATTCTTCTGAGATCGTGTTAATTGTTGTAAACTGCGGTAGAAACGGAAGAATCTTTGCTTTGATGTATTCTGCTCGAACAGACGAGTCAGGAATCATGCAAAAAACACAATCGTTTTGAAAATTTACTTTGAGCGAGATTTTCGGCGAGAAAGTGAGAAGTCATCTCGTCTGCCATGTACGAATAGTGGTTATTTGCTCGTCTGCTACGCAACGCATAATAGTTACTTGCAAACCTGTACGTACGTTACGCATAATAGTTACTTGCAAACCTGTACTACGCTTTGATTTTACCTCTAGCCGACACCTGTGAGCCTGTTACAGAAAGATGCGAATAACAGGGGCCATAAGGGTGTCTGGCAGGCATACCAAGGCTATGATATAATTGTAAAGCTCTAGGCTTCGTTATCATCTTGCTTTTAGGCTATCTTATACTTGTAAGCTGTAGCCGGCCTATAGCCTATAACTCATTCACTCCCAGGCCATGATGTCTGTATGCTTATCTTGTTGTAAGATGTAGCCGGCCTATAACTCATTCACTCCCAGACCATGATGTCTGTATGCTTATCTTGTTGTAAGATGAAGTTGGCCTATATCTCATTAACTCCTAGGCCATGATGTTTCTGTAAGACAACTGCAAGGCCATATATTGCTGACCAAATAAGGTAATTAATGTATAACCATGCCCATATATGGTAGACAAAGAATTGAAACTGTATAAAGATGTGTGTATACTAGTAGTTGGTGTGCACTAGTAGTAGACGGACGAGAGTCTGTAGCAACATAGTGCACCGCTTCATGAATGCTAAATAAACTTGTTTGAATCACACACCCGAGTCACATATTTGTGAACAGAAACCCCAACCAAGGTACTGAGACGATTTTTTAGTTTCACATTTGGCGACGAGGATGGGATCTCGTGACGAATAAGACAGTGCGTAGACGGCGGGACAATCCCTGGGTTTGTTTTGCCTAAGTGAAATTGCGCAGCCCAGTGAGTATATCATCTATTTTTGAATACTCTCAGTGTTTTTCACCTACGTAATAGGCTTCCGGGGATGCACCAACCGTATGCGTAACTGATAGTCGTTAATGAGATCGGGATAAGAAAAGGTTGGTGGGTGTGTATTCAGTTAAAAACTTACTGAGGTAAGGACCGTTAACGGGATAAAAAAGGCGTACAAGCTGAGTGCAGCAGGTTCAAATCTTACTGGGTAAGGACCGTCGACGGAATAAAAAAGGCGTACAAGCTGGGTGCAGCAGGTTCAAATCTTACTGGGTAAGGACCGTTAACGGGATAAAAAAGGCGTACAAGCTGGGTGCAGCAGGTTCAAAAGTGCACGAGATTTAGTTTAGAATTTAAGGTTAATTTAGTTTAAAGTTTAAGGTTAATTAAAAAAGTATGGGTAATGTTAAATAAACAATTGGGAGAGACAGTATGGCCTCTGGGAGGCTCAAATGATGTGACAGTACTAATGAAGGTGCAAGAGTTGGTATGGAAGAAAGATAAATATAAGCCATGTAGAAAACTGGTGAGAGGCAGCTATGAGAAAACAGGCAAAAGAAACGTTGTCCAGTTGGCAAAACACTGCTGAAAGACACGGTATATGTGTGACCCGCGATGGAGTGTATAAACCACTGGACAGGTTGAAGGAAGAAGTGTGTAGAAAGAGAGAGAGAGAGGAGGCAACTAGGTTTTCAGGGGGACCGGCCGAAAACACTAGGTTTCGGACGCGAGTGAAAATGCGCCAGAAACCTGTACCCGTTCCCTCCCCTGAGGATGGTCCCAATTGTTTATTTAAAAGTAGAATAAGATTTAAAGTATAAGAATTAAAGTTTAAGGTTGTAAGGAATAAGATTTAAAGTATAAGAATTAAAGTTTAAGGTTGTAAGGAATAAGATTTAAAGTATAAGAATTTTTAGTTTAAAGTATAAGGTTGTAATTTTTTTTTATTATTAAAGTATAAGAATTTCAAAAGTATGGGTAATATTGTGGATAAAACTGAGGGGCCGTGTCCCCTAACGTCTATGTGTAAAGTGTTGCCAGAAAATCAGAAAGAGTTGCGATTAGCTTCGGGTCAGTTAAAAAAAATGGGGTGGACAGTATACACCACCAAACAGAGGAGAGTATTGGGGTGGACAGTATACACCACCAAACAGAGGAGAGTATTAGGTTGCAGAGGATAAAGAATCAATCTCTTGCTGGACAGTATACACCATTAAGGGATCCCTGTGTTTGGTATCAAGCCCTGACGGGTTAGCCTGAATAAACAACCTGTTTTGATGAGATACGACTCTAGTGCATTTCACTCATGGTCGAATCTCTAACAATGGCGTAGTCGACAGGATATTCAGTGGCACTAAACACAGGAGAGTATTCGGTAGTTAAGAGAAAGACGGTAACGGCTAGAATTAATAAGTGTTGATGTTAGTGTGTGAGGAGAGTATATATTGATAAAAAAATATATAGTTACTGTGTTTTATATGTTTAACTATGTTATGCTACAACAGATAAATGAAAGTCAAAGACCAGACAGTCGAAAACCAAATGTATATTGATTTAAAAAAATTGATTAAAAAATTAAATGTAGAAACTTACATTCGAAAAGTCAAACAAGTCAGGCATATTTTTAAATTAACCTGACTGAGAATACGTTTTTTTAATACGTAAAAACACATAAAATTGAAATGAAAACTATTTGGATTTGATGTTCCAATAACACCACTTGTTCTGATTAAAAAGAAAGTGTGATGACAAAATGTCAGGTGAAAAAAAAAACAAATTTTAAGCAATTGCTACCTGAATTTACGGTCTCTATGGGGTATGTTGCGACCCTTTGAATGAGTATTTGGGGAAGGCCAAAAGTCACAACATGAGTTTGAGGCCACTCTGCATATTATTGATAGACTTGTGCCTCCCTAACTATTCTTTAAAAAGAGCAATCCGAACAGTCACAATACTCCTAATTGAAAGTTTTTCCCCGAAGGAAGTTGTGACTGTACGGTCCTAACGAAAACTTGAGCTCAATGTGTTACCTTTTTTTTGTGTAAAAGATGTGTAAAAAAAATGTTTGTACCTGTATATGGTTTAGCTTGAATGAACAGTAATTAAAAAAAGAAAGCAAATTGAAGTATGGTTTATGTAATGTATGCATTTAAAGAGGACAATGGTGGGTCTGACTTTGCTCTGGACGCAGAGTATGGCCAGATTTCATCCATGTTCCATAGGTTTGGATTATTTAAAAAGTACCGGACCGTGATAGGTCTGACTTTTCTCTGGACGCAGAGTATAAGCCAGACACTACCCACGTTCCATATGTACTGAGTAATAGCAAAGTAAAAATACAACCAATAATTTGGAATATTTGACGCAAGAACGAAGCGATAAAGCGATAAAGCGATAAACGTTATTTTGTGTATTCCAGCATTTACTTAAAATGTTTGTAGAAATTAAATATGGATAAATTAGCTTGTGGCAGTTAACTTGCAGCAGTTAGAATTTACTGCAGCCATTGACTGTGGGCAGTTTAAATTCACTGACTGCAGGCACTCTGGTTTATGTGGACAAAATGACTTTACGTAACCCTTTGGTTTCCACATCAACTGAAAGTGTTTCTGTAGGTAATGATGATGTCATGTTAACAACTGAAAATGTTTAAAGAAACGTGAGATTTCACCTTGTAATTTAGTTCTTACAGATACTGACAAGAATGGCATTTCATGCAGCCACTTCTTCTGGGATAACTTATACTTTTCACTCCAGCTCCTTACAGGATGGAACCCCAGTCTGTATGAAGAAACTGGTTCCTCCTAAATCTGCCCAAGCCTGTGAACTAATTGCCCTTGCGGAGGCTTGTAAACACGCTGTGGGAAAACCGGTTACCATATATACTGACTTTCGCTACGCCTTTGGCGTGGTTCATGATTTTGGGAGGTTGTGGGAAAACCATGGATTTTTAACTTCATCAGGTCATCCCATTTCTAACGGTACTGAAGTTGTCAACCGCCTACAATCTGCTCTGCAACCTACTCAGTTAGCGGTTGTGAAATGTTCTGCCCACACGTTGGCCCAGGATCCGGTCTCACTTGGAAATGGACATGCGGATAGATGTGCCAAACTAGTGGCTGAGGCCCCACTTGGTACCTATCCAGTTAAAACTGTGGTTCCCATTATTCCCAAACAACGTACTAACATGCCCTCTGTTTATGATATTGTGTTACTCCAGGAGGACGCTCCGGTGGCAACTCGTCAGTCATGGGTTGAAGAAGGCTGTGCCCTATCCGAGGAAGGGGTCTGGATGACCCCTGTCGGTCAGACCTGCATGACTGATGAGCTGGCAGGATGGGTAGTCGCCTGCGGTCACCAACAGACTCATTCGGGGGGTAAACAGCTCTCTGAGTGGCTCCTACAGACCTGGTGGCACCCATGCATGATGCAGCTGTCTGAGAAAGCTGTCCTCCGGTGCCTGTTGTGCTCTGAGCACAATCCTGGGAAAGGGTTCCCAGTGGTCACCGGTGCTACCCCTGTACCTCAACTTCCATTTAAGGTGCTTTAAGTGGATTTTATTTAGTTACCTAAATGTCAGAATTTCAACTATGTATTGGTTATCATTGATGTATTTTCCCGTTGGGTTGAAGCATTTCCAACGGCAAACAATACTGCTAAACGGTTGTGCGATTGTTGTTACGGGTAATAATTCCTCGTTTTGGGGTGCCTGGTCGTTTAGTTTCCGACAACGGCCCTCACTTTATTGCCTCTGTTAACCGTTCTCTCTGTTCCCATTTAGACATTAAACAGTCGTTTCATTGTGTTTATCATCCCAAAGTGGCGGGCATAGTGGAACGAGTCAATCAGACGATTAAGACAAAACTGGCTAAACTTACAAGGGGGCATGGCTCTTCATGGGTCCGCTTTTTGCCTCTTGTATTGTTTCAGATTCGCTCGGCCCCCACTGGAACTACCCGGTTATCTCCAGCAGAAATTATTTATGGGCGCTCTTTAATAGGCCCTTGGTCGGCTTCGGCTTCCTCTTCGCTTACTCATATGTCTGCTGACATGGTGGAGTATATCAAAACTCTTTCTACCATTCTCCGTATTAATCAAACAACAGTTTCCAGTTCCTCTAACAATATTAGTTTACCTGATCCTCCTTTACACCCCGGTGATTATGTTATGATTCGCAATTGGGTCAGGAAATGCCTGGACCCCCGGTGGATAGGTCCTTTCCAAGTTCTCCTCTCAACTCCAACTGTGGTTAAATTAGAGGGGAGAGATCATTGGGTTCACATACATGATTGTAAACGACTTGAGTGTAAACAATCATGAAGTGTAAACAACATGATGCTACTGCCTTCACCATTGTCCCGTCCTAGGGTACAATTTTGTTCCTACAGGCTCGAAGACGTCGTGGAAAGAAGCTCGAAGAAGTTGTGGACGTCGGCGATGAAGAACTACCTGTCACTCTGGTGGAAGACGTTCGATGCCTTCGGGAGACGAAGTGGGCCGACACGATCAGAAAAACAGAGACTGCTTGGGCAGGGCCTACGATATCCACATTTCAGCCTTGCAAAATGGACAGGGATTCTGATGATATTGGGGATGATGCTGGACACAGAAGTAGAATGCTCCATAGTAGCAAATACTTTTCTCCTCACTGCGTACAAAACAACGGTGACGCTGGGAGTATCAAGCTGTTGGGTGTGTGCGGCTCTCCCACACAGTGCGGGAGGGGGTTTTCCCATGTTGATAGTCCCTTTCAGCAAAATGCAGACAATACGGGCTCTGCAACAATCGGGTTTTAATATGACTGGTTTGCTAACTAATGAGACAGTTTCCTGTTCTCCCCTCAATAATACTATGTACCGTCAAGATTATAACTGCACACAAAAACCACCATGTATCAAGGTAGAGAAAACAGATGGAAGTGTTTGTATAATACGAACAGGCCCAGGGACAAAAGTGGGAGAGAGTTATTGTTCATATTCTCTGTAATTAGGAAATGCCACCAGTCGGCAGGATTCGGCGACCATCTCACTCAATGATACTTCTTGTAAGGTGACGGGCAGCCAATACGAGGCAATCATCCACATTACTCCCCCAGACCACCCAGTACCCTCAATTAATGGGACATACTGGGTGTGCGGGACTTGGGCATACCCATGGCTGCCAACCAACTGGAGTGGTTCCTGTTACCTTGGACATGTTGTCCCACACCTGCATATTACAAAACTTTCGGAACACCCGCATACAAAAAACCATATCACACGTAGAGCAGTAGCATGGTACGAACAGATTTTTGGGGTATTTGTGCCCCCATACGGTCTGCTCCGTACTAATCAAGCATTGGGGGCTTTACAAACGGTTTTGGAGGCTGTTGCGAATGCAACCGCGGATGCCTTACAAGACATATCCGCTGAAATGGTGGCTATTCGCACTGTAACCCTCCAAAACCGGATGGCTCTGGATATATTGCTTGCTGAAAAGGGAGGCACTTGTGCCTTGATTGGCTCTGAATGTTGCACCTATATTCCGGATGCTTCTGAGAATATTACTAATATTGTACAACACATCCAACAACAAGTCAGAGAATTGCATCAGACTGACGCTGGTATATGGGGTTGGTTGACCGATTGGTCGATTAGCGGTTGGATGACTAAAATTTTGACATTTATTATCATAATTGTTATAATCCTGGTACTTGTATTATGTTGTTGTTTACCCTTATTTAAAAAACTTATACTATCTATGATGACAGGCTGGGATGCCCCGGCAGCAATGTTGTACATGGCTCCTGACGATGATTTCTCAGCATTCGAGTAGCAGGTTGTCATGGAATGACAAAAAGGAAGGAATGAGAAGTCAGCTCGTCTGCCATGTACGAATAGTGGTTATTTGCTCGTCTGCTACGCAACGCATAATAGTTACTTGCAAACCTGTACTACGCTTTGATTTTACCTCTAGCCGACACCTGTGAGCCTGTTACAGAAAGATGCGAATAACAGGGGCCATAAGGGTGTCTGGCAGGCATACCAAGGCTATGATATAATTGTAAAGCTCTAGGCTTCGTTATCATCTTGCTTTTAGGCTATCTTATACTTGTAAGCTGTAGCCGGCCTATAGCCTATAACTCATTCACTCCCAGGCCATGATGTCTGTATGCTTATCTTGTTGTAAGATGTAGCCGGCCTATAACTCATTCACTCCCAGACCATGATGTCTGTATGCTTATCTTGTTGTAAGATGAAGTTGGCCTATATCTCATTAACTCCTAGGCCATGATGTTTCTGTAAGACAACTGCAAGGCCATATATTGCTGACCAAATAAGGTAATTAATGTATAACCATGCCCATATATGGTAGACAAAGAATTGAAACTGTATAAAGATGTGTGTATACTAGTAGTTGGTGTGCACTAGTAGTAGACGGACGAGAGTCTGTAGCAACATAGTGCACCGCTTCATGAATGCTAAATAAACTTGTTTGAATCACACACCCGAGTCACATATTTGTGAACAGAAACCCCAACCAAGGTACTGAGACGATTTTTTAGTTTCACAAAAGCATACACCACGTACAAAAGCACAGACGCAAAACATAAATGACTTCAAAGTACATTTACGTGCATGATTCTGCAGAAATGACATGAATGTATACTTACTTGCTTCATTCTTCTGAGATCGTGTTAATTGTTGTAAACTGCGGTAGAAACGGAAGAATCATTGCTTTGCTGCATTCTGCTCCAACAGGCGAGTGAGCAAACATACAATGTGGGTGAAAATTTACTTTGAGCGAGATTTTCGTCGAGAAAGAATACACTACGTACAAAAGCACAGAAGCACAACATAAATGACTTCAATGTAGATTTATGTGCATGATTCTGCAGAAATGACATGAATGTATATTTACTTGCTTCATTCTGATTATATCGTATTTACTGTTGGAAACTGCGATGAAAACGGAAGAATCTTTGCTTTGATGTATTCTGCTCGAACAGACGAGTAAGGAATCATGCAAAAAACACAATCGTTTTGAAAATTTACTTTGAGCGAGATTTTCGGCGAGAAAGCATACACCACGTACAAAAGCACAGACGCACAACATAAATGACTTCAAAGTACATTTACGTGCATCATTCTGCAGAAATGACATGAATGTAGATTTACTTGCTTCATTCTTCTGAGATCGTGTTAATTGTTGTAAACTGCGGTAGAAACGGAAGAATCATTGCTTTGCTGCATTCTGCTCCAACAGGCGAGTGAGCAAACATACAATGTGGGTGAAAATTTACTTTGAGCGAGATTTTCGTCGAGAAAGAATACACTACGTACAAAAGCACAGAAGCACAACATAAATGACTTCAATGTAGATTTATGTGCATGATTCTGCAGAAATGACATGAATGTATATTTACTTGCTTCATTCTGATTATATCGTATTTACTGTTGGAAACTGCGATGAAAACGGAAGAATCTTTGCTTTGATGTATTCTGCTCGAACAGACGAGTCAGGAATCATGCAAAAAACACAATCGTTTTGAAAATTTACTTTCAGCGAGATTTTCGGCGAGAAAGCATACACCACGTACAAAAGCACAGACGCACAACATAAATGACTTCAAAGTACATTTACGTGCATGATTCTGCAGAAATGACATGAATGTATATTTACTTGCTTCATTCTTCTGAGATCGTGTTAATTGTTGTAAACTGCGGTAGAAACGGAAGAATCATTGCTTTGCTGCATTGTGCTCCAACAGGCGAGTGAGCAAACATACAATGTGGGTGAAAATTTACTTTGAGCGAGATTTTCGTCGAGAAAGAATACACTACGTACAAAAGCACAGAAGCACAACATAAATGACTTCAATGTAGATTTATGTGCATGATTCTGCAGAAATGACATGAATGTATATTTACTTGCTTCATTCTGATTATATCGTATTTACTGTTGGAAACTGCGATGAAAACGGAAGAATCTTTGCTTTGATGTATTCTGCTCGAACAGACGAGTCAGGAATCATGCAAAAAACACAATCGTTTTGAAAATTTACTTTGAGCGAGATTTTCGGCGAGAAAGTGAGAAGTCAGCTCGTCTGCCATGTACGAATAGTGGTTATTTGCTCGTCTGCTACGCAACGCATAATAGTTACTTGCAAACCTGTACGTACGTTACGCATAATAGTTACTTGCAAACCTGTACTACGCTTTGATTTTACCTCTAGCCGACACCTGTGAGCCTGTTACAGAAAGATGCGAATAACAGGGGCCATAAGGGTGTCTGGCAGGCATACCAAGGCTATGATATAATTGTAAAGCTCTAGGCTTCGTTATCATCTTGCTTTTAGGCTATCTTATACTTGTAAGCTGTAGCCGGCCTATAGCCTATAACTCATTCACTCCCAGGCCATGATGTCTGTATGCTTATCTTGTTGTAAGATGTAGCCGGCCTATAACTCATTCACTCCCAGACCATGATGTCTGTATGCTTATCTTGTTGTAAGATGAAGTTGGCCTATATCTCATTAACTCCTAGGCCATGATGTTTCTGTAAGACAACTGCAAGGCCATATATTGCTGACCAAATAAGGTAATTAATGTATAACCATGCCCATATATGGTAGACAAAGAATTGAAACTGTATAAAGATGTGTGTATACTAGTAGTTGGTGTGCACTAGTAGTAGACGGACGAGAGTCTGTAGCAACATAGTGCACCGCTTCATGAATGCTAAATAAACTTGTTTGAATCACACACCCGAGTCACATATTTGTGAACAGAAACCCCAACCAAGGTACTGAGACGATTTTTTAGTTTCACATTTGGCGACGAGGATGGGATCTCGTGACGAATAAGACAGTGCGTAGACGGCGGGACAATCCCTGGGTTTGTTTTGCCTAAGTGAAATTGCGCAGCCCAGTGAGTATATCATCTATTTTTGAATACTCTCAGTGTTTTTCACCTACGTAATAGGCTTCCGGGGATGCACCAACCGTATGCGTAACTGATAGTCGTTAATGAGATCGGGATAAGAAAAGGTTGGTGGGTGTGTATTCAGTTAAAAACTTACTGAGGTAAGGACCGTTAACGGGATAAAAAAGGCGTACAAGCTGAGTGCAGCAGGTTCAAATCTTACTGGGTAAGGACCGTCGACGGAATAAAAAAGGCGTACAAGCTGGGTGCAGCAGGTTCAAATCTTACTGGGTAAGGACCGTTAACGGGATAAAAAAGGCGTACAAGCTGGGTGCAGCAGGTTCAAAAGTGCACGAGATTTAGTTTAGAATTTAAGGTTAATTTAGTTTAAAGTTTAAGGTTAATTAAAAAAGTATGGGTAATGTTAAATAAACAATTGGGAGAGACAGTATGGCCTCTGGGAGGCTCAAATGATGTGACAGTACTAATGAAGGTGCAAGAGTTGGTATGGAAGAAAGATAAATATAAGCCATGTAGAAAACTGGTGAGAGTATGGTTAGAGGCAGCTATGAGAAAACAGGCAAAAGAAACGTTGTCCAGTTGGCAAAACACTGCTGAAAGACACGGTATATGTGTGACCCGCGATGGAGTGTATAAACCACTGGACAGGTTGAAGGAAGAAGTGTGTAGAAAGAGAGAGAGAGAGGAGGCAACTAGGTTTTCAGGGGGACCGGCCGAAAACACTCGGTTTCGGACGCGAGTGAAAATGCGCCAGAAACCTGTACCCGTTCCCTCCCCTGAGGATGGTCCCAATTGTTTATTTAAAAGTAGAATAAGATTTAAAGTATAAGAATTAAAGTTTAAGGTTGTAAGGAATAAGATTTAAAGTATAAGAATTAAAGTTTAAGGTTGTAAGGAATAAGATTTAAAGTATAAGAATTTTTAGTTTAAAGTATAAGGTTGTAAGTTAAAGTTTAAGGTTGTAAGGAATAAGATTTAAAGTATAAGAATTTTTAGTTTAAAGTATAAGGTTGTAATTTTTTTTTATTATTAAAGTATAAGAATTTCAAAAGTATGGGTAATATTGTGGATAAAACTGAGGGGCCGTGTCCCCTAACGTCTATGTGTAAAGTGTTGCCAGAAAATCAGAAAGAGTTGCGATTAGCTTCGGGTCAGTTAAAAAAAATGGGGTGGACAGTATACACCACCAAACAGAGGAGAGTATTGGGGTGGACAGTATACACCACCAAACAGAGGAGAGTATTAGGTTGCAGAGGATAAAGAATCAATCTCTTGGTGGACAGTATACACCATTAAGGGATCCCTTAGTTCTTACAGATACTGACAAGAATGGCATTTCATGCAGCCACTTCTTCTGGGATAACTTATACTTTTCACTCCAGCTCCTTACAGGATGGAACCCCGGTCTGTATGAAGAAACTGGTTCCTCCTAAATCTGCCCAAGCCTGTGAACTAATTGCCCTTGCGGAGGCTTGTAAACACGCTGTGGGAAAACCGGTTACCATATATACTGACTTTCGCTACGCCTTTGGCGTGGTTCATGATTTTGGGAGGTTGTGGGAAAACCATGGATTTTTAACTTCATCAGGTCATCCCATTTCTAACGGTACTGAAGTTGTCAACCTCCTACAATCTGCTCTGCAACCTACTCAGTTAGCGGTTGTGAAATGTTCTGCCCACACGTTGGCCCAGGATCCGGTCTCACTTGGAAATGGACATGCGGATAGATGTGCCAAACTAGTGGCTGAGGCCCCACTTGGTACCTATCCAGTTAAAACTGTGGTTCCCATTATTCCCAAACAACGTACTAACATGCCCTCTGTTTATGATATTGTGTTACTCCAGGAGGACGCTCCGGTGGCAACTCGTCAGTCATGGGTTGAAGAAGGCTGTGCCCTATCCGACGAAGGGGTCTGGATGACCCCTGTCGGTCAGACCTGCATGACTGATGAGCTGGCAGGATGGGTAGTCGCCTGCGGTCACCAACAGACTCATTCGGGGGGTAAACAGTAAATTTTCAAATGGATTCTGCAGAAATGACATGAATGTATATTTACTTGCTTCATTCTGATTATATCGTATTTACTGTTGGAAACTGCGATGAAAACGGAAGAATGTTTGCTTTGATGTATTCTGCTCGAACAGACGAGTAAGGAATCATTCACAAAACACAATCCATTTGAAAATTTACTTTGAGCGAGATTTTCGGCGAGAAAGCATACGCCACGTACAAAAGCATAGAAGCACAACATAAGTGACTTCAATGTAGATTTATGTGCATGATTCTGCAGAAATGACATGAATGTATATTTACTTGCTTCATTCTGATTATATCGTATTTACTGTTGGAAACTGCGATGAAAACGGAAGAATCTTTGCTTTGATGTATTCTGCTCGAACAGACGAGTAAGGAATCATGCAAAAAACACAATCGTTTTGAAAATTTACTTTGAGCGAGATTTTCGGCGAGAAAGCATACACCACGTACAAAAGCACAGACGCACAACATAAATGACTTCAAAGTACATTTACGTGCATCATTCTGCAGAAATGACATGAATGTAGATTTACTTGCTTCATTCTTCTGAGATCGTGTTAATTGTTGTAAACTGCGGTAGAAACGGAAGAATCATTGCTTTGCTGCATTCTGCTCCAACAGGCGAGTGAGCAAACATACAATGTGGGTGAAAATTTACTTTGAGCGAGATTTTCGTCGAGAAAGAATACACTACGTACAAAAGCACAGAAGCACAACATAAATGACTTCAATGTAGATTTATGTGCATGATTCTGCAGAAATGACATGAATGTATATTTACTTGCTTCATTCTGATTATATCGTATTTACTGTTGGAAACTGCGATGAAAACGGAAGAATCTTTGCTTTGATGTATTCTGCTCGAACAGACGAGTCAGGAATCATGCAAAAAACACAATCGTTTTGAAAATTTACTTTCAGCGAGATTTTCGGCGAGAAAGCATACACCACGTACAAAAGCACAGACGCACAACATAAATGACTTCAAAGTACATTTACGTGCATGATTCTGCAGAAATGACATGAATGTATATTTACTTGCTTCATTCTTCTGAGATCGTGTTAATTGTTGTAAACTGCGGTAGAAACGGAAGAATGATTGCTTTGCTGCATTCTGCTCCAACAGGCGAGTGAGCAAACATACAATGTGGGTGAAAATTTACTTTGAGCGAGATTTTCGTCGAGAAAGAATACACTACGTACAAAAGCACAGAAGCACAACATAAATGACTTCAATGTAGATTTATGTGCATGATTCTGCAGAAATGACATGAATGTATATTTACTTGCTTCATTCTGATTATATCGTATTTACTGTTGGAAACTGCGATGAAAACGGAAGAATCTTTGCTTTGATGTATTCTGCTCGAACAGACGAGTCAGGAATCATGCAAAAAACACAATCGTTTTGAAAATTTACTTTGAGCGAGATTTTCGGCGAGAAAGCATACACCACGTACAAAAGCACAGACGCACAACATAAATGACTTCAAAGTACATTTACGTGCATGATTCTGCAGAAATGACATGAATGTATATTTACTTGCTTCATTCTTCTGAGATCGTGTTAATTGTTGTAAACTGCGGTAGAAACGGAAGAATCATTGCTTTGCTGCATTCTGCTCCAACAGGCGAGTGAGCAAACATACAATGTGGGTGAAAATTTACTTTGAGCGAGATTTTCGTCGAGAAAGAATACACTACGTACAAAAGCACAGAAGCACAACATAAATGACTTCAATGTAGATTTATGTGCATGATTCTGCAGAAATGACATGAATGTATATTTACTTGCTTCGTTCTTCTGAGATCGTGTTAATTGTTGGAAACTGCGATGGGAACGAAAGAATCTTTGCTTTGCTGCATTCTGCTATATCAGACGAGTAAGGAATCATTCACAAAACACAATCCATTTGAAAATTTACTTTGAGCGAGATTTTCGGCGAGAAAGCATACGCCACGTACAAAAGCACAGAAGCACAACATAGGTGACTTCAATGTAGATTTATGTGCATGATTCTGCAGAAATGACATGAATGTATATTTACTTGCTTCATTCTGATTATATCGTATTTACTGTTGGATACTGCGATGAAAACGGAAGAATCTTTGCTTTGATGTATTCTGCTCGAACAGACGAGTAAGGAATCATGCAAAAAACACAATCGTTTTGAAAATTTACTTTGAGCGAGATTTTCGTCGAGAAAGCATACAGTACATACAAAAGCACAGAAGCACAACATAAATGACTTCAATGTAGATTTATGTGCATGATTCTGCAGAAATGACATGAATGTATATTTACTTGCTTCATTCTGATTATATCGTATTTACTGTTGGAAACTGCGATGAAAACGGAAGAATCTTTGCTTTGATGTATTCTGCTCGAACAGACGAGTCAGGAATCATGCAAAAAACACAATCGTTTTGAAAATTTACTTTGAGCGAGATTTTCGGCGAGAAAGCATACACCACGTACAAAAGCACAGACGCACAACATAAATGACTTCAAAGTACATTTACGTGCATGATTCTGCAGAAATGACATGAATGTATATTTACTTGCTTCATTCTTCTGAGATTGTGTTAATTGTTGTAAACTGCGGTAGAAACGGAAGAATCATTGCTTTGCTGCATTCTGCTCCAACAGGCGAGTGAGCAAACATACAATGTGGGTGAAAATTTACTTTGAGTGAGATTTTCGTCGAGAAAGAATACACTACGTACAAAAGCACAGAAGCACAACATAAATGACTTCAATGTAGATTTATGTGCATGATTCTGCAGAAATGACATGAATGTATATTTACTTGCTTCATTCTGATTATATCGTATTTACTGTTGGAAACTGCGATGAAAACGGAAGAATCTTTGCTTTGATGTATTCTGCTCGAACAGACGAGTCAGGAATCATGCAAAAAACACAATCGTTTTGAAAATTTACTTTGAGCGAGATTTTCGGCGAGAAAGTGAGAAGTCAGCTCGTCTGCCATGTACGAATAGTGGTTATTTGCTCGTCTGCTACGCAACGCATAATAGTTACTTGCAAACCTGTACGTACGTTACGCATAATAGTTACTTGCAAACCTGTACTACGCTTTGATTTTACCTCTAGCCGACACCTGTGAGCCTGTTACAGAAAGATGCGAATAACAGGGGCCATAAGGGTGTCTGGCAGGCATACCAAGGCTATGATATAATTGTAAAGCTCTAGGCTTCGTTATCATCTTGCTTTTAGGCTATCTTATACTTGTAAGCTGTAGCCGGCCTATAGCCTATAACTCATTCACTCCCAGGCCATGATGTCTGTATGCTTATCTTGTTGTAAGATGTAGCCGGCCTATAACTCATTCACTCCCAGACCATGATGTCTGTATGCTTATCTTGTTGTAAGATGAAGTTGGCCTATATCTCATTAACTCCTAGGCCATGATGTTTCTGTAAGACAACTGCAAGGCCATATATTGCTGACCAAATAAGGTAATTAATGTATAACCATGCCCATATATGGTAGACAAAGAATTGAAACTGTATAAAGATGTGTGTATACTAGTAGTTGGTGTGCACTAGTAGTAGACGGACGAGAGTCTGTAGCAACATAGTGCACCGCTTCATGAATGCTAAATAAACTTGTTTGAATCACACACCCGAGTCACATATTTGTGAACAGAAACCCCAACCAAGGTACTGAGACGATTTTTTAGTTTCACATTTGGCGACGAGGATGGGATCTCGTGACGAATAAGACAGTGCGTAGACGGCGGGACAATCCCTGGGTTTGTTTTGCCTAAGTGAAATTGCGCAGCCCAGTGAGTATATCATCTATTTTTGAATACTCTCAGTGTTTTTCACCTACGTAATAGGCTTCCGGGGATGCACCAACCGTATGCGTAACTGATAGTCGTTAATGAGATCGGGATAAGAAAAGGTTGGTGGGTGTGTATTCAGTTAAAAACTTACTGAGGTAAGGACCGTTAACGGGATAAAAAAGGCGTACAAGCTGAGTGCAGCAGGTTCAAATCTTACTGGGTAAGGACCGTCGACGGAATAAAAAAGGCGTACAAGCTGGGTGCAGCAGGTTCAAATCTTACTGGGTAAGGACCGTTAACGGGATAAAAAAGGCGTACAAGCTGGGTGCAGCAGGTTCAAAAGTGCACGAGATTTAGTTTAGAATTTAAGGTTAATTTAGTTTAAAGTTTAAGGTTAATTAAAAAAGTATGGGTAATGTTAAATAAACAATTGGGAGAGACAGTATGGCCTCTGGGAGGCTCAAATGATGTGACAGTACTAATGAAGGTGCAAGAGTTGGTATGGAAGAAAGATAAATATAAGCCATGTAGAAAACTGGTGAGAGTATGGTTAGAGGCAGCTATGAGAAAACAGGCAAAAGAAACGTTGTCCAGTTGGCAAAACACTGCTGAAAGACACGGTATATGTGTGACCCGCGATGGAGTGTATAAACCACTGGACAGGTTGAAGGAAGAAGTGTGTAGAAAGAGAGAGAGAGAGGAGGCAACTAGGTTTTCAGGGGGACCGGCCGAAAACACTCGGTTTCGGACGCGAGTGAAAATGCGCCAGAAACCTGTACCCGTTCCCTCCCCTGAGGATGGTCCCAATTGTTTATTTAAAAGTAGAATAAGATTTAAAGTATAAGAATTAAAGTTTAAGGTTGTAAGGAATAAGATTTAAAGTATAAGAATTAAAGTTTAAGGTTGTAAGGAATAAGATTTAAAGTATAAGAATTTTTAGTTTAAAGTATAAGGTTGTAAGTTAAAGTTTAAGGTTGTAAGGAATAAGATTTAAAGTATAAGAATTTTTAGTTTAAAGTATAAGGTTGTAATTTTTTTTTATTATTAAAGTATAAGAATTTCAAAAGTATGGGTAATATTGTGGATAAAACTGAGGGGCCGTGTCCCCTAACGTCTATGTGTAAAGTGTTGCCAGAAAATCAGAAAGAGTTGCGATTAGCTTCGGGTCAGTTAAAAAAAATGGGGTGGACAGTATACACCACCAAACAGAGGAGAGTATTGGGGTGGACAGTATACACCACCAAACAGAGGAGAGTATTAGGTTGCAGAGGATAAAGAATCAATCTCTTGCTGGACAGTATACACCATTAAGGGATCCCTTAGTTCTTACAGATACTGACAAGAATGGCATTTCATGCAGCCACTTCTTCTGGGATAACTTATACTTTTCACTCCAGCTCCTTACAGGATGGAACCCCGGTCTGTATGAAGAAACTGGTTCCTCCTAAATCTGCCCAAGCCTGTGAACTAATTGCCCTTGCGGAGGCTTGTAAACACGCTGTGGGAAAACCGGTTACCATATATACTGACTTTCGCTACGCCTTTGGCGTGGTTCATGATTTTGGGAGGTTGTGGGAAAACCATGGATTTTTAACTTCATCAGGTCATCCCATTTCTAACGGTACTGAAGTTGTCAACCTCCTACAATCTGCTCTGCAACCTACTCAGTTAGCGGTTGTGAAATGTTCTGCCCACACGTTGGCCCAGGATCCGGTCTCACTTGGAAATGGACATGCGGATAGATGTGCCAAACTAGTGGCTGAGGCCCCACTTGGTACCTATCCAGTTAAAACTGTGGTTCCCATTATTCCCAAACAACGTACTAACATGCCCTCTGTTTATGATATTGTGTTACTCCAGGAGGACGCTCCGGTGGCAACTCGTCAGTCATGGGTTGAAGAAGGCTGTGCCCTATCCGACGAAGGGGTCTGGATGACCCCTGTCGGTCAGACCTGCATGACTGATGAGCTGGCAGGATGGGTAGTCGCCTGCGGTCACCAACAGACTCATTCGGGGGGTAAACAGTAAATTTTCAAATGGATTCTGCAGAAATGACATGAATGTATATTTACTTGCTTCATTCTGATTATATCGTATTTACTGTTGGAAACTGCGATGAAAACGGAAGAATGTTTGCTTTGATGTATTCTGCTCGAACAGACGAGTAAGGAATCATTCACAAAACACAATCCATTTGAAAATTTACTTTGAGCGAGATTTTCGGCGAGAAAGCATACGCCACGTACAAAAGCATAGAAGCACAACATAAGTGACTTCAATGTAGATTTATGTGCATGATTCTGCAGAAATGACATGAATGTATATTTACTTGCTTCATTCTGATTATATCGTATTTACTGTTGGAAACTGCGATGAAAACGGAAGAATCTTTGCTTTGATGTATTCTGCTCGAACAGACGAGTAAGGAATCATGCAAAAAACACAATCGTTTTGAAAATTTACTTTGAGCGAGATTTTCGGCGAGAAAGCATACACCACGTACAAAAGCACAGACGCACAACATAAATGACTTCAAAGTACATTTACGTGCATCATTCTGCAGAAATGACATGAATGTAGATTTACTTGCTTCATTCTTCTGAGATCGTGTTAATTGTTGTAAACTGCGGTAGAAACGGAAGAATCATTGCTTTGCTGCATTCTGCTCCAACAGGCGAGTGAGCAAACATACAATGTGGGTGAAAATTTACTTTGAGCGAGATTTTCGTCGAGAAAGAATACACTACGTACAAAAGCACAGAAGCACAACATAAATGACTTCAATGTAGATTTATGTGCATGATTCTGCAGAAATGACATGAATGTATATTTACTTGCTTCATTCTGATTATATCGTATTTACTGTTGGAAACTGCGATGAAAACGGAAGAATCTTTGCTTTGATGTATTCTGCTCGAACAGACGAGTCAGGAATCATGCAAAAAACACAATCGTTTTGAAAATTTACTTTCAGCGAGATTTTCGGCGAGAAAGCATACACCACGTACAAAAGCACAGACGCACAACATAAATGACTTCAAAGTACATTTACGTGCATGATTCTGCAGAAATGACATGAATGTATATTTACTTGCTTCATTCTTCTGAGATCGTGTTAATTGTTGTAAACTGCGGTAGAAACGGAAGAATCATTGCTTTGCTGCATTCTGCTCCAACAGGCGAGTGAGCAAACATACAATGTGGGTGAAAATTTACTTTGAGCGAGATTTTCGTCGAGAAAGAATACACTACGTACAAAAGCACAGAAGCACAACATAAATGACTTCAATGTAGATTTATGTGCATGATTCTGCAGAAATGACATGAATGTATATTTACTTGCTTCATTCTGATTATATCGTATTTACTGTTGGAAACTGCGATGAAAACGGAAGAATCTTTGCTTTGATGTATTCTGCTCGAACAGACGAGTCAGGAATCATGCAAAAAACACAATCGTTTTGAAAATTTACTTTGAGCGAGATTTTCGGCGAGAAAGCATACACCACGTACAAAAGCACAGACGCACAACATAAATGACTTCAAAGTACATTTACGTGCATGATTCTGCAGAAATGACATGAATGTATATTTACTTGCTTCATTCTTCTGAGATCGTGTTAATTGTTGTAAACTGCGGTAGAAACGGAAGAATCATTGCTTTGCTGCATTCTGCTCCAACAGGCGAGTGAGCAAACATACAATGTGGGTGAAAATTTACTTTGAGCGAGATTTTCGTCGAGAAAGAATACACTACGTACAAAAGCACAGAAGCACAACATAAATGACTTCAATGTAGATTTATGTGCATGATTCTGCAGAAATGACATGAATGTATATTTACTTGCTTCGTTCTTCTGAGATCGTGTTAATTGTTGGAAACTGCGATGGGAACGAAAGAATCTTTGCTTTGCTGCATTCTGCTATATCAGACGAGTAAAGAATCATTCACAAAACACAATCCATTTGAAAATTTACTTTGAGCGAGATTTTCGGCGAGAAAGCATACGCCACGTACAAAAGCACAGAAGCACAACATAGGTGACTTCAATGTAGATTTATGTGCATGATTCTGCAGAAATGACATGAATGTATATTTACTTGCTTCATTCTGATTATATCGTATTTACTGTTGGAAACTGCGATGAAAACGGAAGAATCTTTGCTTTGATGTATTCTGCTCGAACAGACGAGTAAGGAATCATGCAAAAAACACAATCGTTTTGAAAATTTACTTTGAGCGAGATTTTCGTCGAGAAAGCATACAGTACATACAAAAGCACAGAAGCACAACATAAATGACTTCAATGTAGATTTATGTGCATGATTCTGCAGAAATGACATGAATGTATATTTACTTGCTTCATTCTGATTATATCGTATTTACTGTTGGAAACTGCGATGAAAACGGAAGAATCTTTGCTTTGATGTATTCTGCTCGAACAGACGAGTCAGGAATCATGCAAAAAACACAATCGTTTTGAAAATTTACTTTGAGCGAGATTTTCGGCGAGAAAGCATACACCACGTACAAAAGCACAGACGCACAACATAAATGACTTCAAAGTACATTTACGTGCATGATTCTGCAGAAATGACATGAATGTATATTTACTTGCTTCATTCTTCTGAGATCGTGTTAATTGTTGTAAACTGCGGTAGAAACGGAAGAATCATTGCTTTGCTGCATTCTGCTCCAACAGGCGAGTGAGCAAACATACAATGTGGGTGAAAATTTACTTTGAGCGAGATTTTCGTCGAGAAAGAATACACTACGTACAAAAGCACAGAAGCACAACATAAATGACTTCAATGTAGATTTATGTGCATGATTCTGCAGAAATGACATGAATGTATATTTACTTGCTTCGTTCTTCTGAGATCGTGTTAATTGTTGGAAACTGCGATGGGAACGAAAGAATCTTTGCTTTGCTGCATTCTGCTATATCAGACGAGTAAGGAATCATTCACAAAACACAATCCATTTGAAAATTTACTTTGAGCGAGATTTTCGGCGAGAAAGCATACGCCACGTACAAAAGCACAGAAGCACAACATAGGTGACTTCAATGTAGATTTATGTGCATGATTCTGCAGAAATGACATGAATGTATATTTACTTGCTTCATTCTGATTATATCGTATTTACTGTTGGAAACTGCGATGAAAACGGAAGAATCTTTGCTTTGATGTATTCTGCTCGAACAGACGAGTAAGGAATCATGCAAAAAACACAATCGTTTTGAAAATTTACTTTGAGCGAGATTTTCGTCGAGAAAGCATACAGTACATACAAAAGCACAGAAGCACAACATAAATGACTTCAATGTAGATTTATGTGCATGATTCTGCAGAAATGACATGAATGTATATTTACTTGCTTCATTCTGATTATATCGTATTTACTGTTGGAAACTGCGATGAAAACGGAAGAATGTTTGCTTTGATGCATTCTACTATATCAGGCGAGCATGTAATCATTCAAAAAACACAATCGTTTTGAAAATTTACTTTGAGCGAGATTTTCGGCGAGAAAGCATACACCACGTACAAAAGCACAGACGCACAACATAAATGACTTCAAAGTACATTTACGTGCATGATTCTGCAGAAATGACATGAATGTAGATTTACTTGCTTCATTCTTCTGAGATCGTGTTAATTGTTGTAAACTGCGGTAGAAACGGAAGAATCATTGCTTTGCTGCATTCTGCTCCAACAGGCGAGTGAGCAAACATACAATGTGGGTGAAAATTTACTTTGAGCGAGATTTTCGTCGAGAAAGAATACACTACGTACAAAAGCACAGAAGCACAACATAAATGACTTCAATGTAGATTTATGTGCATGATTCTGCAGAAATGACATGAATGTATATTTACTTGCTTCATTCTGATTATATCGTATTTACTGTTGGAAACTGCGATGAAAACGGAAGAATCTTTGCTTTGATGTATTCTGCTCGAACAGACGAGTCAGGAATCATGCAAAAAACACAATCGTTTTGAAAATTTACTTTGAGCGAGATTTTCGGCGAGAAAGCATACACCACGTAGAAAAGCACAGACGCACAACATAAATGACTTCAAAGTACATTTACGTGCATGATTCTGCAGAAATGACATGAATGTATATTTACTTGCTTCATTCTTCTGAGATCGTGTTAATTGTTGTAAACTGCGGTAGAAACGGAAGAATCATTGCTTTGCTGCATTCTGCTCCAACAGGCGAGTGAGCAAACATACAATGTGGGTGAAAATTTACTTTGAGCGAGATTTTCGTCGAGAAAGAATACACTACGTACAAAAGCACAGAAGCACAACATAAATGACTTCAATGTAGATTTATGTGCATGATTCTGCAGAAATGACATGAATGTATATTTACTTGCTTCATTCTGATTATATCGTATTTACTGTTGGAAACTGCGATGAAAACGGAAGAATCTTTGCTTTGATGTATTCTGCTCGAACAGACGAGTAAGGAATCATGCAAAAAACACAATCGTTTTGAAAATTTACTTTGAGCGAGATTTTCGGCGAGAAAGCATACACCACGTACAAAAGCACAGACGCACAACATAATTGACTTCAAAGTACATTTACGTGCATGATTCTGCAGAAATGACATGAATGTAGATTTACTTGCTTCATTCTTCTGAGATCGTGTTAATTGTTGTAAACTGCGGTAGAAACGGAAGAATCATTGCTTTGCTGCATTCTGCTCCAACAGGCGAGTGAGCAAACATACAATGTGGGTGAAAATTTACTTTGAGCGAGATTTTCGTCGAGAAAGAATACACTACGTACAAAAGCACAGAAGCACAACATAAATGACTTCAATGTAGATTTATGTGCATGATTCTGCAGAAATGACATGAATGTATATTTACTTGCTTCATTCTGATTATATCGTATTTACTGTTGGAAACTGCGATGAAAACGGAAGAATCTTTGCTTTGATGTATTCTGCTCGAACAGACGAGTAAGGAATCATGCAAAAAACACAATCGTTTTGAAAATTTACTTTGAGCGAGATTTTCGGCGAGAAAGCATACACCACGTACAAAAGCACAGACGCACAACATAAATGACTTCAAAGTACATTTACGTGCATGATTCTGCAGAAATGACATGAATGTAGATTTACTTGCTTCATTCTTCTGAGATCGTGTTAATTGTTGTAAACTGCGGTAGAAACGGAAGAATCATTGCTTTGCTGCATTCTGCTCCAACAGGCGAGTGAGCAAACATACAATGTGGGTGAAAATTTACTTTGAGCGAGATTTTCGTCGAGAAAGAATACACTACGTACAAAAGCACAGAAGCACAACATAAATGACTTCAATGTAGATTTATGTGCATGATTCTGCAGAAATGACATGAATGTATATTTACTTGCTTCATTCTGATTATATCGTATTTACTGTTGGAAACTGCGATGAAAACGGAAGAATCTTTGCTTTGATGTATTCTGCTCGAACAGACGAGTCAGGAATCATGCAAAAAACACAATCGTTTTGAAAATTTACTTTGAGCGAGATTTTCGGCGAGAAAGTGAGAAGTCAGCTCGTCTGCCATGTATGAATAGTGGTTATTTGCTCGTCTGCTACGCAACGCATAATAGTTACTTGCAAACCTGTACGTACGTTACGCATAATAGTTACTTGCAAACCTGTACTACGCTTTGATTTTACCTCTAGCCGACACCTGTGAGCCTGTTACAGAAAGATGCGAATAACAGGGGCCATAAGGGTGTCTGGCAGGCATACCAAGGCTATGATATAATTGTAAAGCTCTAGGCTTCGTTATCATCTTGCTTTTAGGCTATCTTATACTTGTAAGCTGTAGCCGGCCTATAGCCTATAACTCATTCACTCCCAGGCCATGATGTCTGTATGCTTATCTTGTTGTAAGATGTAGCCGGCCTATAACTCATTCACTCCCAGACCATGATGTCTGTATGCTTATCTTGTTGTAAGATGAAGTTGGCCTATATCTCATTAACTCCTAGGCCATGATGTTTCTGTAAGACAACTGCAAGGCCATATATTGCTGACCAAATAAGGTAATTAATGTATAACCATGCCCATATATGGTAGACAAAGAATTGAAACTGTATAAAGATGTGTGTATACTAGTAGTTGGTGTGCACTAGTAGTAGACGGACGAGAGTCTGTAGCAACATAGTGCACCGCTTCATGAATGCTAAATAAACTTGTTTGAATCACACACCCGAGTCACATATTTGTGAACAGAAACCCCAACCAAGGTACTGAGACGATTTTTTAGTTTCACATTTGGCGACGAGGATGGGATCTCGTGACGAATAAGACAGTGCGTAGACGGCGGGACAATCCCTGGGTTTGTTTTGCCTAAGTGAAATTGCGCAGCCCAGTGAGTATATCATCTATTTTTGAATACTCTCAGTGTTTTTCACCTACGTAATAGGCTTCCGGGGATGCACCAACCGTATGCGTAACTGATAGTCGTTAATGAGATCGGGATAAGAAAAGGTTGGTGGGTGTGTATTCAGTTAAAAACTTACTGAGGTAAGGACCGTTAACGGGATAAAAAAGGCGTACAAGCTGAGTGCAGCAGGTTCAAATCTTACTGGGTAAGGACCGTCGACGGAATAAAAAAGGCGTACAAGCTGGGTGCAGCAGGTTCAAATCTTACTGGGTAAGGACCGTTAACGGGATAAAAAAGGCGTACAAGCTGGGTGCAGCAGGTTCAAAAGTGCACGAGATTTAGTTTAGAATTTAAGGTTAATTTAGTTTAAAGTTTAAGGTTAATTAAAAAAGTATGGGTAATGTTAAATAAACAATTGGGAGAGACAGTATGGCCTCTGGGAGGCTCAAATGATGTGACAGTACTAATGAAGGTGCAAGAGTTGGTATGGAAGAAAGATAAATATAAGCCATGTAGAAAACTGGTGAGAGTATGGTTAGAGGCAGCTATGAGAAAACAGGCAAAAGAAACGTTGTCCAGTTGGCAAAACACTGCTGAAAGACACGGTATATGTGTGACCCGCGATGGAGTGTATACACCACTGGACAGGTTGAAGGAAGAAGTGTGTAGAAAGAGAGAGAGAGAGGAGGCAACTAGGTTTTCAGGGGGACCGGCCGAAAACACTCGGTTTCGGACGCGAGTGAAAATGCGCCAGAAACCTGTACCCGTTCCCTCCCCTGAGGATGGTCCCAATTGTTTATTTAAAAGTAGAATAAGATTTAAAGTATAAGAATTAAAGTTTAAGGTTGTAAGGAATAAGATTTAAAGTATAAGAATTAAAGTTTAAGGTTGTAAGGAATAAGATTTAAAGTATAAGAATTTTTAGTTTAAAGTATAAGGTTGTAAGTTAAAGTTTAAGGTTGTAAGGAATAAGATTTAAAGTATAAGAATTTTTAGTTTAAAGTATAAGGTTGTAATTTTTTTTTATTATTAAAGTATAAGAATTTCAAAAGTATGGGTAATATTGTGGATAAAACTGAGGGGCCGTGTCCCCTAACGTCTATGTGTAAAGTGTTGCCAGAAAATCAGAAAGAGTTGCGATTAGCTTCGGGTCAGTTAAAAAAAATGGGGTGGACAGTATACACCACCAAACAGAGGAGAGTATTGGGGTGGACAGTATACACCACCAAACAGAGGAGAGTATTAGGTTGCAGAGGATAAAGAATCAATCTCTTGCTGGACAGTATACACCATTAAGGGATCCCTGTGTTTGGTATCAAGCCCTGACGGGTTAGCCTGAATAAACAACCTGTTTTGATGAGATACGACTCTAGTGCATTTCACTCATGGTCGAATCTCTAACAATGGCGTAGTCGACAGGATATTCAGTGGCACTAAACACAGGAGAGTATTCGGTAGTTAAGAGAAAGACGGTAACGGCTAGAATTAATAAGTGTTGATGTTAGTGTGTGAGGAGAGTATATATTGATAAAAAAATATATATTTACTGTGTTTTATATGTTTAACTATGTTATGCTACAACAGATAAATGAAAGTCAAAGACCAGACAGTCGAAAACCAAATGTATATTGATTTAAAAAAATTGATTAAAAAATTAAATGTAGAAACTTACATTCGAAAAGTCAAACAAGTCAGGCATATTTTTAAATTAACCTGACTGAGAATACGTTTTTTTAATACGTAAAAACACATAAAATTGAAATGAAAACTATTTGGATTTGATGTTCCAATAACACCACTTGTTCTGATTAAAAAGAAAGTGTGTTGACAAAATGTCAGGTGAAAAAAAAAACAAATTTTAAGCAATTGCTACCTGAATTTACGGTCTCTATGGGGTATGTTGCGACCCTTTGAATGAGTATTTGGGGAAGGCCAAAAGTCACAACATGAGTTTGAGGCCACTCTGCATATTATTGATAGACTTGTGCCTCCCTAACTATTCTTTAAAAAGAGCAATCCGAACAGTCACAATACTCCTAATTGAAAGTTTTTCCCCGAAGGAAGTTGTGACTGTACGGTCCTAACGAAAACTTGAGCTCAATGTGTTACCTTTTTTTTGTGTAAAAGATGTGTAAAAAAAATGTTTGTACCTGTATATGGTTTAGCTTGAATGAACAGTAATTAAAAAAAGAAAGCAAATTGAAGTATGGTTTATGTAATGTATGCATTTAAAGAGGACAATGGTGGGTCTGACTTTGCTCTGGACGCAGAGTATGGCCAGATTTCATCCATGTTCCATAGGTTTGGATTATTTTAAAAGTACCGGACCGTGATAGGTCTGACTTTTCTCTGGACGCAGAGTATAAGCCAGACACTACCCACGTTCCATATGTACTGAGTAATAGCAAAGTAAAAATACAACCGATAATTTGGAATATTTGACGCAAGAACGAAGCGATAAAGCGATAAAGCGATAAACGTTATTTTGTGTATTCCAGCATTTACTTAAAATGTTTGTAGAAATTAAATATGGATAAATTAGCTTGTGGCAGTTAACTTGCAGCAGTTAGAATTTACTGCAGCCATTGACTGTGGGCAGTTTAAATTCACTGACTGCAGGCACTCTGGTTTATGTGGACAAAATGACTTTACGTAACCCTTTGGTTTCCACATCAACTGAAAGTGTTTCTGTAGGTAATGATGATGTCATGTTAACAACTGAAAATGTTTAAAGAAACGTGAGATTTCACCTTGTAATTTAGTTCTTACAGATACTGACAAGAATGGCATTTCATGCAGCCACTTCTTCTGGGATAACTTATACTTTTCACTCCAGCTCCTTACAGGATGGAACCCCAGTCTGTATGAAGAAACTGGTTCCTCCTAAATCTGCCCAAGCCTGTGAACTAATTGCCCTTGCGGAGGCTTGTAAACACGCTGTGGGAAAACCGGTTACCATATATACTGACTTTCGCTACGCCTTTGGCGTGGTTCATGATTTTGGGAGGTTGTGGGAAAACCATGGATTTTTAACTTCATCAGGTCATCCCATTTCTAACGGTACTGAAGTTGTCAACCTCCTACAATCTGCTCTGCAACCTACTCAGTTAGCGGTTGTGAAATGTTCTGCCCACACGTTGGCCCAGGATCCGGTCTCACTTGGAAATGGACATGCGGATAGATGTGCCAAACTAGTGGCTGAGGCCCCACTTGGTACCTATCCAGTTAAAACTGTGGTTCCCATTATTCCCAAACAACGTACTAACATGCCCTCTGTTTATGATATTGTGTTACTCCAGGAGGACGCTCCGGTGGCAACTCGTCAGTCATGGGTTGAAGAAGGCTGTGCCCTATCCGAGGAAGGGGTCTGGATGACCCCTGTCGGTCAGACCTGCATGACTGATGAGCTGGCAGGATGGGTAGTCGCCTGCGGTCACCAACAGACTCATTCGGGGGGTAAACAGCTCTCTGAGTGGCTCCTACAGACCTGGTGGCACCCATGCATGATGCAGCTGTCTGAGAAAGCTGTCCTCCGGTGCCTGTTGTGCTCTGAGCACAATCCTGGGAAAGGGTTCCCAGTGGTCACCGGTGCTACCCCTGTACCTCAACTTCCATTTAAGGTGCTTTAAGTGGATTTTATTTAGTTACCTAAATGTCAGAATTTCAACTATGTATTGGTTATCATTGATGTATTTTCCCGTTGGGTTGAAGCATTTCCAACGGCAAACAATACTGCTAAACGGTTGTGCGATTGTTGTTACGGGTAATAATTCCTCGTTTTGGGGTGCCTGGTCGTTTAGTTTCCGACAACGGCCCTCACTTTATTGCCTCTGTTAACCGTTCTCTCTGTTCCCATTTAGACATTAAACAGTCGTTTCATTGTGTTTATCATCCCAAAGTGGCGGGCATAGTGGAACGAGTCAATCAGACGATTAAGACAAAACTGGCTAAACTTACAAGGGGGCATGGCTCTTCATGGGTCCGCTTTTTGCCTCTTGTATTGTTTCAGATTCGCTCGGCCCCCACTGGAACTACCCGGTTATCTCCAGCAGAAATTATTTATGGGCGCTCTTTAATAGGCCCTTGGTCGGCTTCGGCTTCCTCTTCGCTTACTCATATGTCTGCTGACATGGTGGAGTATATCAAAACTCTTTCTACCATTCTCCGTATTAATCAAACAACAGTTTCCAGTTCCTCTAACAATATTAGTTTACCTGATCCTCCTTTACACCCCGGTGATTATGTTATGATTCGCAATTGGGTCAGGAAATGCCTGGACCCCCGGTGGATAGGTCCTTTCCAAGTTCTCCTCTCAACTCCAACTGTGGTTAAATTAGAGGGGAGAGATCATTGGGTTCACATACATGATTGTAAACGACTTGAGTGTAAACAATCATGAAGTGTAAACAACATGATGCTACTGCCTTCACCATTGTCCCGTCCTAGGGTACAATTTTGTTCCTACAGGCTCGAAGACGTCGTGGAAAGAAGCTCGAAGAAGTTGTGGACGTCGGCGATGAAGAACTACCTGTCACTCTGGTGGAAGACGTTCGATGCCTTCGGGAGACGAAGTGGGCCGACACGATCAGAAAAACAGAGACTGCTTGGGCAGGGCCTACGATATCCACATTTCAGCCTTGCAAAATGGACAGGGATTCTGATGATATTGGGGATGATGCTGGACACAGAAGTAGAATGCTCCATAGTAGCAAATACTTTTCTCCTCACTGCGTACAAAACAACGGTGACGCTGGGAGTATCAAGCTGTTGGGTGTGTGCGGCTCTCCCACACAGTGCGGGAGGGGGTTTTCCCATGTTGATAGTCCCTTTCAGCAAAATGCAGACAATACGGGCTCTGCAACAATCGGGTTTTAATATGACTGGTTTGCTAACTAATGAGACAGTTTCCTGTTCTCCCCTCAATAATACTATGTACCGTCAAGATTATAACTGCACACAAAAACCACCATGTATCAAGGTAGAGAAAACAGATGGAAGTGTTTGTATAATACGAACAGGCCCAGGGACAAAAGTGGGAGAGAGTTATTGTTCATATTCTCTGTAATTAGGAAATGCCACCAGTCGGCAGGATTCGGCGACCATCTCACTCAATGATACTTCTTGTAAGGTGACGGGCAGCCAATACGAGGCAATCATCCACATTACTCCCCCAGACCACCCAGTACCCTCAATTAATGGGACATACTGGGTGTGCGGGACTTGGGCATACCCATGGCTGCCAACCAACTGGAGTGGTTCCTGTTACCTTGGACATGTTGTCCCACACCTGCATATTACAAAACTTTCGGAACACCCGCATACAAAAAACCATATCACACGTAGAGCAGTAGCATGGTACGAACAGATTTTTGGGGTATTTGTGCCCCCATACGGTCTGCTCCGTACTAATCAAGCATTGGGGGCTTTACAAACGGTTTTGGAGGCTGTTGCGAATGCAACCGCGGATGCCTTACAAGACATATCCGCTGAAATGGTGGCTATTCGCACTGTAACCCTCCAAAACCGGATGGCTCTGGATATATTGCTTGCTGAAAAGGGAGGCACTTGTGCCTTGATTGGCTCTGAATGTTGCACCTATATTCCGGATGCTTCTGAGAATATTACTAATATTGTACAACACATCCAACAACAAGTCAGAGAATTGCATCAGACTGACGCTGGTATATGGGGTTGGTTGACCGATTGGTCGATTAGCGGTTGGATGACTAAAATTTTGACATTTATTATCATAATTGTTATAATCCTGGTACTTGTATTATGTTGTTGTTTACCCTTATTTAAAAAACTTATACTATCTATGATGACAGGCTGGGATGCCCCGGCAGCAATGTTGTACATGGCTCCTGACGATGATTTCTCAGCATTCGAGTAGCAGGTTGTCATGGAATGACAAAAAGGAAGGAATGAGAAGTCAGCTCGTCTGCCATGTACGAATAGTGGTTATTTGCTCGTCTGCTACGCAACGCATAATAGTTACTTGCAAACCTGTACGTACGTTACGCATAATAGTTACTTGCAAACCTGTACTACGCTTTGATTTTACCTCTAGCCGACACCTGTGAGCCTGTTACAGAAAGATGCGAATAACAGGGGCCATAAGGGTGTCTGGCAGGCATACCAAGGCTATGATATAATTGTAAAGCTCTAGGCTTCGTTATCATCTTGCTTTTAGGCTATCTTATACTTGTAAGCTGTAGCCGGCCTATAGCCTATAACTCATTCACTCCCAGGCCATGATGTCTGTATGCTTATCTTGTTGTAAGATGTAGCCGGCCTATAACTCATTCACTCCCAGACCATGATGTCTGTATGCTTATCTTGTTGTAAGATGAAGTTGGCCTATATCTCATTAACTCCTAGGCCATGATGTTTCTGTAAGACAACTGCAAGGCCATATATTGCTGACCAAATAAGGTAATTAATGTATAACCATGCCCATATATGGTAGACAAAGAATTGAAACTGTATAAAGATGTGTGTATACTAGTAGTTGGTGTGCACTAGTAGTAGACGGACGAGAGTCTGTAGCAACATAGTGCACCGCTTCATGAATGCTAAATAAACTTGTTTGAATCACACACCCGAGTCACATATTTGTGAACAGAAACCCCAACCAAGGTACTGAGACGATTTTTTAGTTTCACAAAAGCATACACCACGTACAAAAGCACAGACGCAAAACATAAATGACTTCAAAGTACATTTACGTGCATGATTCTGCAGAAATGACATGAATGTATATTTACTTGCTTCATTCTTCTGAGATCGTGTTAATTGTTGTAAACTGCGGTAGAAACGGAAGAATCATTGCTTTGCTGCATTCTGCTCCAACAGGCGAGTGAGCAAACATACAATGTGGGTGAAAATTTACTTTGAGCGAGATTTTCGTCGAGAAAGAATACACTACGTACAAAAGCACAGAAGCACAACATAAATGACTTCAATGTAGATTTATGTGCATGATTCTGCAGAAATGACATGAATGTATATTTACTTGCTTCATTCTGATTATATCGTATTTACTGTTGGAAACTGCGATGAAAACGGAAGAATCTTTGCTTTGATGTATTCTGCTCGAACAGACGAGTCAGGAATCATGCAAAAAACACAATCGTTTTGAAAATTTACTTTGAGCGAGATTTACTTGCTTCATTCTTCTGAGATCGTGTTAATTGATGGAAAATGCGATGGAAACAGAAGAATCTTTGCTTTGCTGCATTCTACTATATCAGACGATTAAGTAATCATTCAAAAAACACAATCCATTTGAAAATTTAATTTCAGCGACATTTTCGTCGAGAAAGCACACACTACGTACACAATCACAGAAGCACAAGATAAATTACTTCAAAGTACATTTATGGGCATGATTCTGCAGAAATGACATGCATGTATATTTACTTGCTTCGTTTTTCTGAGATCGTGTTAATTGTTGGAAACTGCGATGGGAACGAAAGAATCTTTGCTTTGCTGCATTCTGCTATATCAGACGAGTAAGGAATCATGCAAAAAACACAATCGTTTTGAAAATTTACTTTGAGCGAGATTTTCGGCGAGAAAGCATACACCACGTACAAAAGCACAGAAGCACAACATAAGTTACTTCAATGTAGATTTATGTGCATGATTCTGCAGAAATGACATGAATGTATATTTACTTGCTTCATTCTGATTATATCGTATTTACTGTTGGAAACTGCGATGAAAACGGAAGAATCTTTGCTTTGATGTATTCTGCTCGAACAGACGAGTAAGGAATCATGCAAAAAACACAATCGTTTTGAAAATTTACTTTGAGCGAGATTTTCGTCGAGAAAGCATACAGTACATACAAAAGCACAGAAGCACAACATAAATGACTTCAATGTAGATTTATGTGCATGATTCTGCAGAAATGACATGAATGTATATTTACTTGCTTCATTCTGATTATATCGTATTTACTGTTGGAAACTGCGATGAAAACGGAAGAATCTTTGCTTTGATGCATTCTGCTATATCAGGCGAGCATGTAATCATTCAAAAAACACAATCGTTTTGAAAATTTACTTTGAGCGAGATTTTCGGCGAGGAAGCATACACCACGTACAAAAGCACAGACGCACAACATAAATGACTTCAAAGTACATTTACGTGCATGATTCTGCAGAAATGACATGAATGTAGATTTACTTGCTTCATTCTTCTGAGATCGTGTTAATTGTTGTAAACTGCGGTAGAAACGGAAGAATCATTGCTTTGCTGCATTCTGCTCCAACAGGCGAGTGAGCAAAAATACAATGTGGGTGAAAATTTACTTTGAGCGAGATTTTCGTCGAGAAAGAATACACTACGTACAAAAGCACAGAAGCACAACATAAATGACTTCAATGTAGATTTATGTGCATGATTCTGCAGAAATGACATGAATGTATATTTATTTGCTTCATTCTGATTATATCGTGTTTACTGTTGGAAACTGCGATGAAAACGGAAGAATCTTTGCTTTGATGTATTCTGCTCGAACAGACGAGTAAGGAATCATGCAAAAAACACAATCGTTTTGAAAATTTACTTTGAGCGAGATTTTCGTCGAGAAAGCATACAGTACATACAAAAGCACAGAAGCACAACATAAATGACTTCAATGTAGATTTATGTGCATGATTCTGCAGAAATGACATGAATGTATATTTACTTGCTTCATTCTGATTATATCGTATTTACTGTTGGAAACTGCGATGAAAACGGAAGAATCTTTGCTTTGATGCATTCTGCTATATCAGGCGAGCATGTAATCATTCAAAAAACACAATCGTTTTGAAAATTTACTTTGAGCGAGATTTTCGGCGAGGAAGCATACACCACGTACAAAAGCACAGACGCACAACATAAATGACTTCAAAGTACATTTACGTGCATGATTCTGCAGAAATGACATGAATGTAGATTTACTTGCTTCATTCTTCTGAGATCGTGTTAATTGTTGTAAACTGCGGTAGAAACGGAAGAATCATTGCTTTGCTGCATTCTGCTCCAACAGGCGAGTGAGCAAACATACAATGTGGGTGAAAATTTACTTTGAGCGAGATTTTCGTCGAGAAAGAATACACTACGTACAAAAGCACAGAAGCACAACATAAATGACTTCAATGTAGATTTATGTGCATGATTCTGCAGAAATGACATGAATGTATATTTATTTGCTTCATTCTGATTATATCGTGTTTACTGTTGAAAACTGCGATGAAAACGGAAGAATCTTTGCTTTGATGTATTCTGCTCGAACAGACGAGTAAGGAATCATGCAAAAAACACAATCGTTTTGAAAATTTACTTTGAGCGAGATTTTCGTCGAGAAAGCATACAGTACATACAAAAGCACAGAAGCACAACATAAATGACTTCAATGTAGATTTATGTGCATGATTCTGCAGAAATGACATGAATGTATATTTACTTGCTTCATTCTGATTATATCGTATTTACTGTTGGAAACTGCGATGAAAACGGAAGAATCTTTGCTTTGATGCATTCTGCTATATCAGGCGAGCATGTAATCATTCAAAAAACACAATCGTTTTGAAAATTTACTTTGAGGGAGATTTTCGGCGAGAAAGCATACACCACGTACAAAAGCACAGACGCACAACATAAATGACTTCAAAGTACATTTACGTGCATGATTCTGCAGAAATGACATGAATGTAGATTTACTTGCTTCATTCTTCTGAGATCGTGTTAATTGTTGTAAACTGCGGTAGAAACGGAAGAATCATTGCTTTGCTGCATTCTGCTCCAACAGGCGAGTGAGCAAACATACAATGTGGGTGAAAATTTACTTTGAGCGAGATTTTCGTCGAGAAAGAATACACTACGTACAAAAGCACAGAAGCACAACATAAATGACTTCAATGTAGATTTATGTGCATGATTCTGCAGAAATGACATGAATGTATATTTACTTGCTTCGTTCTTCTGAGATCGTGTTAATTGTTGCAAACTGCGATGGGAACGAAAGAATCTTTGCTTTGCTGCATTCTGCTATATCAGACGAGTAAGGAATCATTCACAAAACACAATCCATTTGAAAATTTACTTTGAGCGAGATTTTCGGCGAGAAAGCATACGCCACGTACAAAAGCACAGAAGCACAACATAAGTGACTTCAATGTAGATTTATGTGCATGATTCTGCAGAAATGACATGAATGTATATTTACTTGCTTCATTCTGATTATATCGTATTTACTGTTGGAAACTGCGATGAAAACGGAAGAATCTTTGCTTTGATGCATTCTGCTCGAACAGACGAGTAAGGAATCATTCAAAAAACACAATCCATTACTTCAAAGTATATTTATGGGCATGGTTCTGCAGAAATGACATGCACTGTTATTTATTTACTGTTGGAAACTGCGATGAAAACGGAAGAATCTTTGCTTTGAAGCATTCTACTCGAACAGGCGAGTAGAACATTCACAAAACACAATCGTTTTGACAATTTACTTTGAGCGAGATTTTCGTCGAGAAAGCATACACTACGTACACAATCACAGAAGCACAACAAAAATGACTTCAAAGTAGATATATGTGCATGATTATGCAGAAATGACATGAATGTATATTTACTTGCTTCATTCTTCTGAGATCGTGTTAATTGATGGAAAATGCGATGGAAACAGAAGAATCTTTGCTTTGCTGCATTCTACTATATCAGACGATTAAGTAATCATTCAAAAAACACAATCCATTTGAAAATTTAATTTCAGCGACATTTTCGTCGAGAAAGCACACACTACGTACACAATCACAGAAGCACAAGATAAATTACTTCAAAGTACATTTATGGGCATGATTCTGCAGAAATGACATGCATGTATATTTACTTGCTTCGTTTTTCTGAGATCGTGTTAATTGTTGGAAACTGCGATGGGAACGAAAGAATCTTTGCTTTGCTGCATTCTGCTATATCAGACGAGTAAGCAATCATGCAAAAAACACAATCGTTTTGAAAATTTACTTTGAGCGAGATTTTCGGCGAGAAAGCATACACCACGTACAAAAGCACAGAAGCACAACATAAGTTACTTCAATGTAGATTTATGTGCATGATTCTGCAGAAATGACATGAATGTATATTTACTTGCTTCATTCTGATTATATCGTATTTACTGTTGGAAACTGCGATGAAAACGGAAGAATCTTTGCTTTGATGTATTCTGCTCGAACAGACGAGTAAGGAATCATGCAAAAAACACAATCGTTTTGAAAATTTACTTTGAGCGAGATTTTCGTCGAGAAAGCATACAGTACATACAAAAGCACAGAAGCACAACATAAATGACTTCAATGTAGATTTATGTGCATGATTCTGCAGAAATGACATGAATGTATATTTACTTGCTTCATTCTGATTATATCGTATTTACTGTTGGAAACTGCGATGAAAACGGAAGAATGTTTGCTTTGATGCATTCTACTATATCAGGCGAGCATGTAATCATTCAAAAAACACAATCGTTTTGAAAATTTACTTTGAGCGAGATTTTCGGCGAGAAAGCATACACCACGTACAAAAGCACAGACGCACAACATAAATGACTTCAAAGTACATTTACGTGCATGATTCTGCAGAAATGACATGAATGTAGATTTACTTGCTTCATTCTTCTGAGATCGTGTTAATTGTTGTAAACTGCGGTAGAAACGGAAGAATCATTGCTTTGCTGCATTCTGCTCCAACAGGCGAGTGAGCAAACATACAATGTGGGTGAAAATTTACTTTGAGCGAGATTTTCGTCGAGAAAGAATACACTACGTACAAAAGCACAGAAGCACAACATAAATGACTTCAATGTAGATTTATGTGCATGATTCTGCAGAAATGACATGAATGTATATTTACTTGCTTCGTTCTTCTGAGATCGTGTTAATTGTTGCAAACTGCGATGGGAACGAAAGAATCTTTGCTTTGCTGCATTCTGCTATATCAGACGAGTAAGGAATCATTCACAAAACACAATCCATTTGAAAATTTACTTTGAGCGAGATTTTCGGCGAGAAAGCATACGCCACGTACAAAAGCACAGAAGCACAACATAAGTGACTTCAATGTAGATTTATGTGCATGATTCTGCAGAAATGACATGAATGTATATTTACTTGCTTCATTCTGATTATATCGTATTTACTGTTGGAAACTGCGATGAAAACGGAAGAATCTTTGCTTTGATGTATTCTGCTCGAACAGACGAGTAAGGAATCATGCAAAAACACAATCGTTTTGAAAATTTACTTTGAGCGAGATTTTCGGCGAGAAAGCATACACCACGTAGAAAAGCACAGACGCACAACATAAATGACTTCAAAGTACATTTACGTGCATGATTCTGCAGAAATGACATGAATGTATATTTACTTGCTTCATTCTTCTGAGATCGTGTTAATTGTTGTAAACTGCGGTAGAAACGGAAGAATCATTGCTTTGCTGCATTCTGCTCCAACAGGCGAGTGAGCAAACATACAATGTGGGTGAAAATTTACTTTGAGCGAGATTTTCGTCGAGAAAGAATACACTACGTACAAAAGCACAGAAGCACAACATAAATGACTTCAATGTAGATTTATGTGCATGATTCTGCAGAAATGACATGAATGTATATTTACTTGCTTCGTTCTTCTGAGATTGTGTTAATTGTTGCAAACTGCGATGGGAACGAAAGAATATTTGCTTTGCTGCATTCTGCTATATCAGACGAGTAAGGAATCATGCAAAAAACACAATCGTTTTGAAAATTTACTTTGAGCGAGATGTTCGGCGAGAAAGCATACACAACGTACAAAAGCACAGAAGCACAACATAAGTGACTTCAATGTAGATTTATGTGCATGATTCTGCAGAAATGACATGAATGTATATTTACTTGCTTCATTCTGATTATATCGTATTTACTGTTGGAAACTGCGATGAAAACGGAAGAATCTTTCCTTTGATGCATTCTGCTCGAACAAACGAGTAAGGAATCATTCAAAAAACACAATCCATTACTTCAAAGTATATTTATGGGCATGGTTCTGCAGAAATGACATGCACTGTTATTTATTTACTGTTGGAAACTGCGATGAAAACGGAAGAATCTTTGCTTTGAAGCATTCTACTCGAACAGGCGAGTAGAACATTCAAAAAACACAATCGTTTTGACAATTTACTTTGAGCGAGATTTTCGTCGAGAAAGCATACACTACGTACACAATCACAGAAGCACAACAAAAATGACTTCAAAGTAGATATATGTGCATGATTATGCAGAAATGACATGAATGTATATTTACTTGCTTCATTCTTCTGAGATCGTGTTAATTGATGGAAAATGCGATGGAAACAGAAGAATCTTTGCTTTGCTGCATTCTACTATATCAGACGATTAAGTAATCATTCCAAAAACACAATCCATTTGAAAATTTAATTTCAGCGACATTTTCGTCGAGAAAGCACACACTACGTACACAATCACAGAAGCACAAGATAAATTACTTCAAAGTACATTTATGGGCATGATTCTGCAGAAATGACATGCATGTATATTTACATGCTTCGTTTTTCTGAGATCGTGTTAATTGTTGGAAACTGCGATGAAAACGGAAGAATCTTTGCTTTGATGTATTCTGCTCGAACAGACGAGTAAGGAATCATGCAAAAAACACAATCGTTTTGAAAATTTACTTTGAGCGAGATTTTCGTCGAGAAAGCATACAGTACATACAAAAGCACAGAAGCACAACATAAATGACTTCAATGTAGATTGATGTGCATGATTCTGCAGAAATGACATGAATGTATATTTACTTGCTTCATTCTGATTATATCGTATTTACTGTTGGAAACTGCGATGAAAACGGAAGAATGTTTGCTTTGATGCATTCTACTATATCAGGCGAGCATGTAATCATTCAAAAAACACAATCGTTTTGAAAATTTACTTTGAGCGAGATTTTCGGCGAGAAAGCATACACCACGTACAAAAGCACAGACGCACAACATAAATGACTTCAAAGTACATTTACGTGCATGATTCTGCAGAAATGACATGAATGTAGATTTACTTGCTTCATTCTTCTGAGATCGTGTTAATTGTTGTAAACTGCGGTAGAAACGGAAGAATCATTGCTTTGCTGCATTCTGCTCCAACAGGCGAGTGAGCAAACATACAATGTGGGTGAAAATTTACTTTGAGCGAGATTTTCGTCGAGAAAGAATACACTACGTACAAAAGCACAGAAGCACAACATAAATGACTTCAATGTAGATTTATGTGCATGATTCTGCAGAAATGACATGAATGTATATTTACTTGCTTCGTTCTTCTGAGATCGTGTTAATTGTTGCAAACTGCGATGGGAACGAAAGAATCTTTGCTTTGCTGCATTCTGCTATATCAGACGAGTAAGGAATCATTCACAAAACACAATCCATTTGAAAATTTACTTTGAGCGAGATTTTCGGCGAGAAAGCATACGCCACGTACAAAAGCACAGAAGCACAACATAAGTGACTTCAATGTAGATTTATGTGCATGATTCTGCAGAAATGACATGAATGTATATTTACTTGCTTCATTCTGATTATATCGTATTTACTGTTGGAAACTGCGATGAAAACGGAAGAATCTTTGCTTTGATGTATTCTGCTCGAACAGACGAGTAAGGAATCATGCAAAAACACAATCGTTTTGAAAATTTACTTTGAGCGAGATTTTCGGCGAGAAAGCATACACCACGTAGAAAAGCACAGACGCACAACATAAATGACTTCAAAGTACATTTACGTGCATGATTCTGCAGAAATGACATGAATGTATATTTACTTGCTTCATTCTTCTGAGATCGTGTTAATTGTTGTAAACTGCGGTAGAAACGGAAGAATCATTGCTTTGCTGCATTCTGCTCCAACAGGCGAGTGAGCAAACATACAATGTGGGTGAAAATTTACTTTGAGCGAGATTTTCGTCGAGAAAGAATACACTACGTACAAAAGCACAGAAGCACAACATAAATGACTTCAATGTAGATTTATGTGCATGATTCTGCAGAAATGACATGAATGTATATTTACTTGCTTCGTTCTTCTGAGATCGTGTTAATTGTTGCAAACTGCGATGGGAACGAAAGAATATTTGCTTTGCTGCATTCTGCTATATCAGACGAGTAAGGAATCATGCAAAAAACACAATCGTTTTGAAAATTTACTTTGAGCGAGATGTTCGGCGAGAAAGCATACACAACGTACAAAAGCACAGAAGCACAACATAAGTGACTTCAATGTAGATTTATGTGCATGATTCTGCAGAAATGACATGAATGTATATTTACTTGCTTCATTCTGATTATATCGTATTTACTGTTGGAAACTGCGATGAAAACGGAAGAATCTTTCCTTTGATGCATTCTGCTCGAACAAACGAGTAAGGAATCATTCAAAAAACACAATCCATTACTTCAAAGTATATTTATGGGCATGGTTCTGCAGAAATGACATGCACTGTTATTTATTTACTGTTGGAAACTGCGATGAAAACGGAAGAATCTTTGCTTTGAAGCATTCTACTCGAACAGGCGAGTAGAACATTCAAAAAACACAATCGTTTTGACAATTTACTTTGAGCGAGATTTTCGTCGAGAAAGCATACACTACGTACACAATCACAGAAGCACAACAAAAATGACTTCAAAGTAGATATATGTGCATGATTATGCAGAAATGACATGAATGTATATTTACTTGCTTCATTCTTCTGAGATCGTGTTAATTGATGGAAAATGCGATGGAAACAGAAGAATCTTTGCTTTGCTGCATTCTACTATATCAGACGATTAAGTAATCATTCAAAAAACACAATCCATTTGAAAATTTAATTTCAGCGACATTTTCGTCGAGAAAGCACACACTACGTACACAATCACAGAAGCACAAGATAAATTACTTCAAAGTACATTTATGGGCATGATTCTGCAGAAATGACATGCATGTATATTTACATGCTTCGTTTTTCTGAGATCGTGTTAATTGTTGGAAACTGCGATGGGAACGAAATAATCTTTGCTTTGCTGCATTCTGCTATATCAGACGAGTAAGGAATCATGCAAAAAACACAATCGTTTTGAAAATTTACTTTGAGCGAGATTTTCGGCGAGAAAGCATACACCACGTACAAAAGCACAGAAGCACAACATAAGTTACTTCAATGTAGATTTAAGTGCATGATTCTGCAGAAATGACATGAATGTATATTTACTTGCTTCATTCTGATTATATCGTATTTACTGTTGGAAACTGCGATGAAAACGGAAGAATCTTTGCTTTGATGTATTCTGCTCGAACAGACGAGTAAGGAATCATGCAAAAAACACAATCGTTTTGAAAATTTACTTTGAGCGAGATTTTCGTCGAGAAAGCATACAGTACATACAAAAGCACAGAAGCACAACATAAATGACTTCAATGTAGATTTATGTGCATGATTCTGCAGAAATGACATGAATGTATATTTACTTGCTTCATTCTGATTATATCGTATTTACTGTTGGAAACTGCGATGAAAACGGAAGAATCTTTGCTTTGATGCATTCTGCTATATCAGGCGAGCATGTAATCATTCAAAAAACACAATCGTTTTGAAAATTTACTTTGAGCGAGATTTTCGGCGAGAAAGCATACACCACGTACAAAAGCACAGACGCACAACATAAATGACTTCAAAGTACATTTACGTGCATGATTCTGCAGAAATGACATGAATGTAGATTTACTTGCTTCATTCTTCTGAGATCGTGTTAATTGTTGTAAACTGCGGTAGAAACGGAAGAATCATTGCTTTGCTGCATTCTGCTCCAACAGGCGAGTGAGCAAACATACAATGTGGGTGAAAATTTACTTTGAGCGAGATTTTCGTCGAGAAAGAATACACTACGTACAAAAGCACAGAAGCACAACATAAATGACTTCAATGTAGATTTATGTGCATGATTCTGCAGAAATGACATGAATGTATATTTACTTGCTTCGTTCTTCTGAGATCGTGTTAATTGTTGCAAACTGCGATGGGAACGAAAGAATCTTTGCTTTGCTGCATTCTGCTATATCAGACGAGTAAGGAATCATGCAAAAAACACAATCGTTTTGAAAATTTACTTTGAGCGAGATTTTCGGCGAGAAAGCATACACCACGTACAAAAGCACAGAAGCACAACATAAGTTACTTCAATGTAGATTTATGTGCATGATTCTGCAGAAATGACATGAATGTATATTTACTTGCTTCATTCTGATTATATCGTATTTACTGTTGGAAACTGCGATGAAAACGGAAGAATCTTTGCTTTGATGCATTCAGCTATATCAGGCGAGCATGTAATCATTCAAAAAACACAATCGTTTTGAAAATTTACTTTGAGCGAGATTTTCGGCGAGAAAGCATACACCACGTACAAAAGCACAGACGCACAACATAAGTGACTTCAAAGTACATTTACGTGCATGATTCTGCAGAAATGACATGAATGTAGATTTACTTGCTTCATTCTTCTGAGATCGTGTTAATTGTTGTAAACTGCGGTAGAAACGGAAGAATCATTGCTTTGCTGCATTCTGCTCCAACAGGCGAGTGAGCAAACATACAATGTGGGTGAAAATTTACTTTGAGCGAGATTTTCGTCGAGAAAGAATACACTACGTACAAAAGCACAGAAGCACAACATAAATGACTTCAATGTAGATTTATGTGCATGATTCTGCAGAAATGACATGAATGTATATTTACTTGCTTCGTTCTTCTGAGATCGTGTTAATTGTTGCAAACTGCGATGGGAACGAAAGAATCTTTGCTTTGCTGCATTCTGCTATATCAGACGAGTAAGGAATCATTCACAAAACACAATCCATTTCAAAATTTACTTTGAGCGAGATTTTCGGCGAGAAAGCATACACCACGTAGAAAAGCACAGACGCACAACATAAATGACTTCAAAGTACATTTACGTGCATGATTCTGCAGAAATGACATGAATGTATATTTACTTGCTTCATTCTTCTGAGATCGTGTTAATTGTTGTAAACTGCGGTAGAAACGGAAGAATCATTGCTTTGCTGCATTCTGCTCCAACAGGCGAGTGAGCAAACATACAATGTGGGTGAAAATTTACTTTGAGCGAGATTTTCGTCGAGAAAGAATACACTACGTACAAAAGCACAGAAGCACAACATAAATGACTTCAATGTAGATTTATGTGCATGATTCTGCAGAAATGACATGAATGTATATTTACTTGCTTCGTTCTTCTGAGATCGTGTTAATTGTTGCAAACTGCGATGGGAACGAAAGAATATTTGCTTTGCTGCATTCTGCTATATCAGACGAGTAAGGAATCATGCAAAAAACACAATCGTTTTGAAAATTTACTTTGAGCGAGATGTTCGGCGAGAAAGCATACACAACGTACAAAAGCACAGAAGCACAACATAAGTGACTTCAATGTAGATTTATGTGCATGATTCTGCAGAAATGACATGAATGTATATTTACTTGCTTCATTCTGATTATATCGTATTTACTGTTGGAAACTGCGATGAAAACGGAAGAATCTTTCCTTTGATGCATTCTGCTCGAACAAACGAGTAAGGAATCATTCAAAAAACACAATCCATTATTTCAAAGTATATTTATGGGCATGGTTCTGCAGAAATGACATGCACTGTTATTTATTTACTGTTGGAAACTGCGATGAAAACGGAAGAATCTTTGCTTTGAAGCATTCTACTCGAACAGGCGAGTAGAACATTCAAAAAACACAATCGTTTTGACAATTTACTTTGAGCGAGATTTTCGTCGAGAAAGCATACACTACGTACACAATCACAGAAGCACAACAAAAATGACTTCAAAGTAGATATATGTGCATGATTATGCAGAAATGACATGAATGTATATTTACTTGCTTCATTCTTCTGAGATCGTGTTAATTGATGGAAAATGCGATGGAAACAGAAGAATCTTTGCTTTGCTGCATTCTACTATATCAGACGATTAAGTAATCATTCAAAAAACACAATCCATTTGAAAATTTAATTTCAGCGACATTTTCGTCGAGAAAGCACACACTACGTACACAATCACAGAAGCACAAGATAAATTACTTCAAAGTACATTTATGGGCATGATTCTGCAGAAATGACATGCATGTATATTTACATGCTTCGTTTTTCTGAGATCGTGTTAATTGTTGGAAACTGCGATGGGAACGAAATAATCTTTGCTTTGCTGCATTCTGCTATATCAGACGAGTAAGGAATCATGCAAAAAACACAATCGTTTTGAAAATTTACTTTGAGCGAGATTTTCGGCGAGAAAGCATACACCACGTACAAAAGCACAACATAAGTTACTTCAATGTAGATTTATGTGCATGATTCTGCAGAAATGACATGAATGTATATTTACTTGCTTCATTCTGATTATATCGTATTTACTGTTGGAAACTGCGATGAAAACGGAAGAATCTTTGCTTTGATGTATTCTGCTCGAACAGACGAGTAAGGAATCATGCAAAAAACACAATCGTTTTGAAAATTTACTTTGAGCGAGATTTTCGTCGAGAAAGCATACAGTACATACAAAAGCACAGAAGCACAACATAAATGACTTCAATGTAGATTTATGTGCATGATTCTGCAGAAATGACATGAATGTATATTTACTTGCTTCATTCTGATTATATCGTATTTACTGTTGGAAACTGCGATGAAAACGGAAGAATCTTTGCTTTGATGCATTCTGCTATATCAGGCGAGCATGTAATCATTCAAAAAACACAATCGTTTTGAAAATTTACTTTGAGCGAGATTTTCGGCGAGAAAGCATACACCACGTACAAAAGCACAGACGCACAACATAAATGACTTCAAAGTACATTTACGTGCATGATTCTGCAGAAATGACATGAATGTAGATTTACTTGCTTCATTCTTCTGAGATCGTGTTAATTGTTGTAAACTGCGGTAGAAACGGAAGAATCATTGCTTTGCTGCATTCTGCTCCAACAGGCGAGTGAGCAAACATACAATGTGGGTGAAAATTTACTTTGAGCGAGATTTTCGTCGAGAAAGAATACACTACGTACAAAAGCACAGAAGCACAACATAAATGACTTCAATGTAGATTTATGTGCATGATTCTGCAGAAATGACATGAATGTATATTTACTTGCTTCGTTCTTCTGAGATCGTGTTAATTGTTGCAAACTGCGATGGGAACGAAAGAATCTTTGCTTTGCTGCATTCTGCTATATCAGACGAGTAAGGAATCATGCAAAAAACACAATCGTTTTGAAAATTTACTTTGAGCGAGATTTTCGGCGAGAAAGCATACACCACGTACAAAAGCACAGAAGCACAACATAAGTTACTTCAATGTAGATTTCTGTGCATGATTCTGCAGAAATGACATGAATGTATATTTACTTGCTTCATTCTGATTATATCGTATTTACTGTTGGAAACTGCGATGAAAACGGAAGAATCTTTGCTTTGATGTATTCTGCTCGAACAGACGAGTAAGGAATCATGCAAAAAACACAATCGTTTTGAAAATTTACTTTGAGCGAGATTTTCGTCGAGAAAGCATACAGTACATACAAAAGCACAGAAGCACAACATAAATGACTTCAATGTAGATTTATGTGCATGATTCTGCAGAAATGACATGAATGTATATTTACTTGCTTCATTCTGATTATATCGTATTTACTGTTGGAAACTGCGATGAAAACGGAAGAATCTTTGCTTTGATGCATTCAGCTATATCAGGCGAGCATGTAATCATTCAAAAAACACAATCGTTTTGAAAATTTACTTTGAGCGAGATTTTCGGCGAGAAAGCATACACCACGTACAAAAGCACAGACGCACAACATAAGTGACTTCAAAGTACATTTACGTGCATGATTCTGCAGAAATGACATGAATGTAGATTTACTTGCTTCATTCTTCTGAGATCGTGTTAATTGTTGTAAACTGCGGTAGAAACGGAAGAATCATTGCTTTGCTGCATTCTGCTCCAACAGGCGAGTGAGCAAACATACAATGTGGGTGAAAATTTACTTTGAGCGAGATTTTCGTCGAGAAAGAATACACTACGTACAAAAGCACAGAAGCACAACATAAATGACTTCAATGTAGATTTATGTGCATGATTCTGCAGAAATGACATGAATGTATATTTACTTGCTTCGTTCTTCTGAGATCGTGTTAATTGTTGCAAACTGCGATGGGAACGAAAGAATCTTTGCTTTGCTGCATTCTGCTATATCAGACGAGTAAGGAATCATTCACAAAACACAATCCATTTCAAAATTTACTTTGAGCGAGATTTTCGGCGAGAAAGCATACACCACGTAGAAAAGCACAGACGCACAACATAAATGACTTCAAAGTACATTTACGTGCATGATTCTGCAGAAATGACATGAATGTATATTTACTTGCTTCATTCTTCTGAGATCGTGTTAATTGTTGTAAACTGCGGTAGAAACGGAAGAATCATTGCTTTGCTGCATTCTGCTCCAACAGGCGAGTGAGCAAACATACAATGTGGGTGAAAATTTACTTTGAGCGAGATTTTCGTCGAGAAAGAATACACTACGTACAAAAGCACAGAAGCACAACATAAATGACTTCAATGTAGATTTATGTGCATGATTCTGCAGAAATGACATGAATGTATATTTACTTGCTTCGTTCTTCTGAGATCGTGTTAATTGTTGCAAACTGCGATGGGAACGAAAGAATATTTGCTTTGCTGCATTCTGCTATATCAGACGAGTAAGGAATCATGCAAAAAACACAATCGTTTTGAAAATTTACTTTGAGCGAGATGTTCGGCGAGAAAGCATACACAACGTACAAAAGCACAGAAGCACAACATAAGTGACTTCAATGTAGATTTATGTGCATGATTCTGCAGAAATGACATGAATGTATATTTACTTGCTTCATTCTGATTATATCGTATTTACTGTTGGAAACTGCGATGAAAACGGAAGAATCTTTCCTTTGATGCATTCTGCTCGAACAAACGAGTAAGGAATCATTCAAAAAACACAATCCATTACTTCAAAGTATATTTATGGGCATGGTTCTGCAGAAATGACATGCACTGTTATTTATTTACTGTTGGAAACTGCGATGAAAACGGAAGAATCTTTGCTTTGAAGCATTCTACTCGAACAGGCGAGTAGAACATTCAAAAAACACAATCGTTTTGACAATTTACTTTGAGCGAGATTTTCGTCGAGAAAGCATACACTACGTACACAATCACAGAAGCACAACAAAAATGACTTCAAAGTAGATATATGTGCATGATTATGCAGAAATGACATGAATGTATATTTACTTGCTTCATTCTTCTGAGATCGTGTTAATTGATGGAAAATGCGATGGAAACAGAAGAATCTTTGCTTTGCTGCATTCTACTATATCAGACGATTAAGTAATCATTCAAAAAACACAATCCATTTGAAAATTTAATTTCAGCGACATTTTCGTCGAGAAAGCACACACTACGTACACAATCACAGAAGCACAAGATAAATTACTTCAAAGTACATTTATGGGCATGATTCTGCAGAAATGACATGCATGTATATTTACATGCTTCGTTTTTCTGAGATCGTGTTAATTGTTGGAAACTGCGATGGGAACGAAATAATCTTTGCTTTGCTGCATTCTGCTATATCAGACGAGTAAGGAATCATGCAAAAAACACAATCGTTTTGAAAATTTACTTTGAGCGAGATTTTCGGCGAGAAAGCATACACCACGTACAAAAGCACAACATAAGTTACTTCAATGTAGATTTATGTGCATGATTCTGCAGAAATGACATGAATGTATATTTACTTGCTTCATTCTGATTATATCGTATTTACTGTTGGAAACTGCGATGAAAACGGAAGAATCTTTGCTTTGATGTATTCTGCTCGAACAGACGAGTAAGGAATCATGCAAAAAACACAATCGTTTTGAAAATTTACTTTGAGCGAGATTTTCGTCGAGAAAGCATACAGTACATACAAAAGCACAGAAGCACAACATAAATGACTTCAATGTAGATTTATGTGCATGATTCTGCAGAAATGACATGAATGTATATTTACTTGCTTCATTCTGATTATATCGTATTTACTGTTGGAAACTGCGATGAAAACGGAAGAATCTTTGCTTTGATGCATTCTGCTATATCAGGCGAGCATGTAATCATTCAAAAAACACAATCGTTTTGAAAATTTACTTTGAGCGAGATTTTCGGCGAGAAAGCATACACCACGTACAAAAGCACAGACGCACAACATAAATGACTTCAAAGTACATTTACGTGCATGATTCTGCAGAAATGACATGAATGTAGATTTACTTGCTTCATTCTTCTGAGATCGTGTTAATTGTTGTAAACTGCGGTAGAAACGGAAGAATCATTGCTTTGCTGCATTCTGCTCCAACAGGCGAGTGAGCAAACATACAATGTGGGTGAAAATTTACTTTGAGCGAGATTTTCGTCGAGAAAGAATACACTACGTACAAAAGCACAGAAGCACAACATAAATGACTTCAATGTAGATTTATGTGCATGATTCTGCAGAAATGACATGAATGTATATTTACTTGCTTCGTTCTTCTGAGATCGTGTTAATTGTTGCAAACTGCGATGGGAACGAAAGAATCTTTGCTTTGCTGCATTCTGCTATATCAGACGAGTAAGGAATCATGCAAAAAACACAATCGTTTTGAAAATTTACTTTGAGCGAGATTTTCGGCGAGAAAGCATACACCACGTACAAAAGCACAGAAGCACAACATAAGTTACTTCAATGTAGATTTATGTGCATGATTCTGCAGAAATGACATGAATGTATATTTACTTGCTTCATTCTGATTATATCGTATTTACTGTTGGAAACTGCGATGAAAACGGAAGAATCTTTGCTTTGATGTATTCTGCTCGAACAGACGAGTAAGGAATCATGCAAAAAACACAATCGTTTTGAAAATTTACTTTGAGCGAGATTTTCGTCGAGAAAGCATACAGTACATACAAAAGCACAGAAGCACAACATAAATGACTTCAATGTAGATTTATGTGCATGATTCTGCAGAAATGACATGAATGTATATTTACTTGCTTCATTCTGATTATATCGTATTTACTGTTGGAAACTGCGATGAAAACGGAAGAATCTTTGCTTTGATGCATTCTGCTATATCAGGCGAGCATGTAATCATTCAAAAAACACAATCGTTTTGAAAATTTACTTTGAGCGAGATTTTCGGCGAGAAAGCATACACCACGTACAAAAGCACAGACGCACAACATAAATGACTTCAAAGTACATTTACGTGCATGATTCTGCAGAAATGACATGAATGTAGATTTACTTGCTTCATTCTTCTGAGATCGTGTTAATTGTTGTAAACTGCGGTAGAAACGGAAGAATCATTGCTTTGCTGCATTCTGCTCCAACAGGCGAGTGAGCAAACATACAATGTGGGTGAAAATTTACTTTGAGCGAGATTTTCGTCGAGAAAGAATACACTACGTACAAAAGCACAGAAGCACAACATAAATGACTTCAATGTAGATTTATGTGCATGATTCTGCAGAAATGACATGAATGTATATTTACTTGCTTCGTTCTTCTGAGATCGTGTTAATTGTTGCAAACTGCGATGGGAACGAAAGAATCTTTGCTTTGCTGCATTCTGCTATATCAGACGAGTAAGGAATCATGCAAAAAACACAATCGTTTTGAAAATTTACTTTGAGCGAGATTTTCGGCGAGAAAGCATACACCACGTACAAAAGCACAGAAGCACAACATAAGTTACTTCAATGTAGATTTATGTGCATGATTCTGCAGAAATGACATGAATGTATATTTACTTGCTTCATTCTGATTATATCGTATTTACTGTTGGAAACTGCGATGAAAACGGAAGAATCTTTGCTTTGATGCATTCAGCTATATCAGGCGAGCATGTAATCATTCAAAAAACACAATCGTTTTGAAAATTTACTTTGAGCGAGATTTTCGGCGAGAAAGCATACACCACGTACAAAAGCACAGACGCACAACATAAGTGACTTCAAAGTACATTTACGTGCATGATTCTGCAGAAATGACATGAATGTAGATTTACTTGCTTCATTCTTCTGAGATCGTGTTAATTGTTGTAAACTGCGGTAGAAACGGAAGAATCATTGCTTTGCTGCATTCTGCTCCAACAGGCGAGTGAGCAAACATACAATGTGGGTGAAAATTTACTTTGAGCGAGATTTTCGTCGAGAAAGAATACACTACGTACAAAAGCACAGAAGCACAACATAAATGACTTCAATGTAGATTTATGTGCATGATTCTGCAGAAATGACATGAATGTATATTTACTTGCTTCGTTCTTCTGAGATCGTGTTAATTGTTGCAAACTGCGATGGGAACGAAAGAATCTTTGCTTTGCTGCATTCTGCTATATCAGACGAGTAAGGAATCATTCACAAAACACAATCCATTTCAAAATTTACTTTGAGCGAGATTTTCGGCGAGAAAGCATACACCACGTAGAAAAGCACAGACGCACAACATAAATGACTTCAAAGTACATTTACGTGCATGATTCTGCAGAAATGACATGAATATATATTTACTTGCTTCATTCTTCTGAGATCGTGTTAATTGTTGTAAACTGCGGTAGAAACGGAAGAATCATTGCTTTGCTGCATTCTGCTCCAACAGGCGAGTGAGCAAACATACAATGTGGGTGAAAATTTACTTTGAGCGAGATTTTCGTCGAGAAAGAATACACTACGTACAAAAGCACAGAAGCACAACATAAATGACTTCAATGTAGATTTATGTGCATGATTCTGCAGAAATGACATGAATGTATATTTACTTGCTTCGTTCTTCTGAGATCGTGTTAATTGTTGCAAACTGCGATGGGAACGAAAGAATATTTGCTTTGCTGCATTCTGCTATATCAGACGAGTAAGGAATCATGCAAAAAACACAATCGTTTTGAAAATTTACTTTGAGCGAGATGTTCGGCGAGAAAGCATACACAACGTACAAAAGCACAGAAGCACAACATAAGTGACTTCAATGTAGATTTATGTGCATGATTCTGCAGAAATGACATGAATGTATATTTACTTGCTTCATTCTGATTATATCGTATTTACTGTTGGAAACTGCGATGAAAACGGAAGAATCTTTGCTTTGATGCATTCAGCTATATCAGGCGAGCATGTAATCATTCAAAAAACACAATCGTTTTGAAAATTTACTTTGAGCGAGATTTTCGGCGAGAAAGCATACACCACGTACAAAAGCACAGACGCACAACATAAGTGACTTCAAAGTACATTTACGTGCATGATTCTGCAGAAATGACATGAATGTAGATTTACTTGCTTCATTCTTCTGAGATCGTGTTAATTGTTGTAAACTGCGGTAGAAACGGAAGAATCATTGCTTTGCTGCATTCTGCTCCAACAGGCGAGTGAGCAAACATACAATGTGGGTGAAAATTTACTTTGAGCGAGATTTTCGTCGAGAAAGAATACACTACGTACAAAAGCACAGAAGCACAACATAAATGACTTCAATGTAGATTTATGTGCATGATTCTGCAGAAATGACATGAATGTATATTTACTTGCTTCGTTCTTCTGAGATCGTGTTAATTGTTGCAAACTGCGATGGGAACGAAAGAATCTTTGCTTTGCTGCATTCTGCTATATCAGACGAGTAAGGAATCATTCACAAAACACAATCCATTTCAAAATTTACTTTGAGCGAGATTTTCGGCGAGAAAGCATACGCCACGTACAAAAGCACAGAAGCACAACATAAGTGACTTCAATGTAGATTTATGTGCATGATTCTGCAGAAATGACATGAATGTATATTTACTTGCTTCATTCTGATTATATCGTATTTACTGTTGGAAACTGCGATGAAAACGGAAGAATCTTTGCTTTGATGTATTCTGCTCGAACAGACGAGTAAGGAATCATGCAAAAAACACAATCGTTTTGAAAATTTACTTTGAGCGAGATTTTCGGCGAGAAAGCATACACCACGTACAAAAGCACAGACGCACAACATAAATGACTTCAAAGTACATTTACGTGCATGATTCTGCAGAAATGACATGAAGGTATATTTACTTGCTTCATTCTTCTGAGATCGTGTTAATTGTTGTAAACTGCGGTAGAAACGGAAGAATCTTTGCTTTGCTGCATTCTGCTCCAACAGGCGAGTGAGCAAACATACAATGTGGGTGAAAATTTACTTTGAGCGAGATTTTCGTCGAGAAAGAATACACTACGTACAAAAGCACAGAAGCACAACATAAATGACTTCAATGTAGATTTATGTGCATGATTCTGCAGAAATGACATGAATGTATATTTACTTGCTTCGTTCTACTGATATCGTGTTAATTGTTGGGAACTGCGATGGGAACGAAAGAATCTTTGCTTTGCTGCATTTTGCTATATAAGACGAGTAAGGAATCATTCACAAAACACAATCCATTTGAAAATGTACTTTGAGCGAGATTTTCGGCGAGAAAGCATACGCCACGTACAAAAGCACAGAAGCACAACATAAATGACTTCAATGTAGATTTATGTGCATGATTCTGCAGAAATGACATGAATGTATATTTACTTGCTTCATTCTGATTATATCGTATTTACTGTTGGAAACTGCGATGAAAACGGAAGAATCTTTGCTTTGATGTATTCTGCTCGAACAGACGAGTCAGGAATCATGCAAAAAACACAATCGTTTTGAAAATTTACTTTGAGCGAGATTTTCGTCGAGAAAGCATACACTACGTACACAATCACAGAAGCACAACATAAATGACTTCAAAGTAGATTTATGTGCATGATTATGCAGAAATGACATGAATGTATATTTACTTGCTTCATTATTCTGAGATCGTGTTAATTGATGGAAACTGCGATGGAAACGGAAGAATCTTTGCTTTGATGCATTCTGCTCGAACAGGCGAGTAAGTAATCATTCAAAAAACACAATCGTTTTGACAATTTACTTTGAGCGAGATTTTCGTCGAGAAAGCATACACTACGTACACAATCACAGAAGCACAACATAAATGACTTCAATGTAGATTTATGTGCATGATTATGCAGAAATGACATGAATGTATATTTACTTTCTTCGTTCTTCTGAGATCGTGTTAATTGTTGCAAACTGCGATGGGTACGAAATAATCTTTGCTTTGCTGCATTCTGCTATATCAGACGAGTAAGGAATCATGCAAAAAACACAATCGTTTTGAAAATTTACTTTGAGCGAGATTTTCGTCGAGACAGCATACACTACGTAGAAAATAACAGAAGCACAACAGAAGTGACTTCAATGTACATTTATGTGCATGATTCTGCAGAAATGACACGAATGTATATTTACTTGCTTTATTCTGATGAGATCGTATTAATTGTTGCAAACTGCGATGAAAACGGAAGAATCTTTAACGCATGGTGTTCAAACAGGCGAGTAGGTAGATATACTAAAAACACGATCTCATCAGAATGAAGCAAGTAAATATACATTCATGTCATTTCTGCAGAATCATGCACATAAATTTACATTGAAGTCACTGCTGTTGTGCCTCTGTTATTTTGTACGTAGTCTCGACGAAAATCGCGTTCAAAGTACATTTTCAAAACGATTGTGTTTTTTGTATGATTACTTACTCGACAGATAGAGCAGAATGCATCAAAGCAAAGATTCTTCCGTTTCCATCGCTGTTTCCAACAAGTAACACGATCTCAGAAGAATAAAGCAAGTAAATATAAATTAAAGTCATTTCTGCAGAATGATGCACATATATGTTCATTGCTGTCACTTCTGTTGTCCTTCTGTTATTTGGTGGGTTGTGTATGCTTTCTCGACGAAAATCTCGTTCAAAGTAAATTTTCAAAACGATTGTGTTTTTTGGATGATTTCTTACTCGACAGATAGAGCAGAATGCATCAAAGGAAAGATTCTTCCGTTTCCATCGCTGTTTCCAACAAGTAACAGGATCTCAGAAGAATGAAGCAAGTAAGTATAAATTAAAGTTATTTCTGCAGAATGAAGCACATATATGTTCATTGCTGTCACTTCTGTTGTCCTTCTGTTATTTGGTGGGTTGTGTATGCTTTCTCGACGAAAATCTCGCTCAACGTAAATTTTCAAAACGATTGTGTTTTTAGCATGATTACTTACACGCGTGTTAGAGCAGAATGCATCAAAGCAAAGATTCTTCCGTTTCCATCGCAGTTTCCAACAAGTAACACGATCTCAGAAGAATGAAGCAAGTAAGTATAAATTAAAGTCATTTCTGCAGAATGATGCACATATATGTTCATTGCTGTCACTTCTGTTGTCCATCTGTGATTTTGTGGGTTGTGTATGCTTTCTCGACGAAAATCTTGCTCAAAGTAAATTTCCAATAACATTGTATGTTTACTTACTCGCATGTTGGAGCAGACTCCAGCAAAGCAATGATTCTTCTGTTTTCATCGCAGTTTCCAACAGTAAATACGATCTCATCAGAATGAAGCAAGCAAATATACATTCATGTCATTTCTGTAGAATCATGCACATAAATGTGCATTGAAGTCACTTCTGTTGCGCTTCAGTTATTTTGTAGGTAGTGTATGCTTTCTCGACGGAAATCTCTCTGGAAGTAAATTTTCACCACCATTGTGTTTTTAGTATATCTACCTACTCGCCTGTTTGAACAGCATGCTGTAAAGTAAAGATTCTTCCGTTTTCATCGCAGTTTGCAACAATTAATACGATCTCATCAGAATGAAGCAAGTAAATATACATTCATGTCATTTCTGCAGAATCATGCACATAAATTTACATTGAAGTCACTTCTGTTGTGCTTCTGTTATTTTGTACGTAGTGTATGCTGTCTCGACGAAAATCTCGTTCAATGTATATTTTCAAAACGATTGTGTTTTTTGGATGATTTCTTACTCGACAGATAGAGCAGAATGCATCAAAGTAAAGATTCTTCCGTTTTCATCGCAGTTTCCAACAGTAAATACGATCTCCTCAGAATGAAGCAAGCAAATATACATTCATGTCATTTCTGCAGAATCATGCACATAAATGTGCATTGAAGTCACTTCTGTTGCGCTTCAGTTATTTTGTAGGTAGTGTATGCTTTCTCGACGGAAATCTCTCTGGAAGTAAATTTTCACCACCATTGTGTTTTTAGTATATCTACCTACTCGCCTGTTTGAACACCATGCGTTAAAGATTCTTCCGTTTTCATCGCAGTTTGCAACAATTAATACGCTCTCATCAGAATAAAGCAAGTAAATATACATTCGTGTCATTTCTGCAGAATCATGCACATAAATGTACATTGAAGTCACTTCTGTTGTGCTTCTGTTATTTGGTGGGTTGTGTATGCTTTCTCGACGAAAATCTCGCTCAAAGTAAATTTTCAAAACGATTGTGTTTTTTGTATGATTTCTTACTCGACAGATAGAGCAGAATGCATCAAAGCAAAGATACGACCGTTTCCATCGCTGTTTCCAACAAGTAACACGATCTCAGAAGAATGAAACAAGTAAATATAAATTAAAGTCATTTCTGCAGAGTGCACACATATGTTCCTTGCTGTCACTTCTGTTGTCCTTCTGTGATTTTGTGGGTTGTGTATGCTTTCTCGACGAAAATCTTGCTCAAAGTAAATTTCCAATAACATTGTATATCTACCTACTCGCCTGTTTGAACAGCATGCTGTAAAGTAAAGATTCTTCCGTTTTCATCGCAGTTTGCAACAATTAATACGATCTCATCAGAATAAAGCAAGTAAATATACATTCATGTCATTTCTGCAGAATCATGCACATAAATTTACATTGAAGTCACTTCTGTTGTGCTTCTGTTATTTTGTACGTAGTGTATGCTTTCTCGACGAAAATCTCGTTCAAAGTAAATTTTCAAAACGATTGTGTTTTTTGGATGATTTCTTACTCGACAGATAGAGCAGAATGCATCAAAGCTAAGATTCTTCCGTTTCCATCGCTGTTTCCAACAAGTAACACGATCTCAGAAGAATGAAGCAAGTAAATATAAATTAAAGTCATTTCTGCAGAATGATGCACATATATGTTCATTGCTGTCACTTCTGTTGTCCATCTGTGATTTTGTGGGTTGTGTATGCTTTCTCGACGAAAATCTTGCTCAAAGTAAATTTCCAATAACATTGTATGTTTACTTACTCGCATGTTGGAGCAGACTCCAGCAAAGCAATGATTCTTCTGTTTTCATCGCAGTTTCCAACAGTAAATACGATCTCCTCAGAATGAAGCAAGCAAATATACATTCATGTCATTTCTGCAGAATCATGCACATAAATGTGCATTGAAGTCACTTCTGTTGCGCTTCAGTTATTTTGTAGGTAGTGTATGCTTTCTCGACGGAAATCTCTCTGGAAGTAAATTTTCACCACCATTGTGTTTTTAGTATATCTACCTACTCGCCTGTTTGAACACCATGCGTTAAAGATTCTTCCGTTTTCATCGCAGTTTGCAACAATTAATACGATCTCATCAGAATAAAGCAAGTAAATATACATTCGTGTCATTTCTGCAGAATCATGCACATAAATGTACATTGAAGTCACTTCTGTTGTGCTTCTGTTATTTGGTGGGTTGTGTATGCTTTCTCGACGAAAATCTCGCTCAAAGTAAATTTTCAAAACGATTGTGTTTTTTGTATGATTTCTTACTCGACAGATAGAGCAGAATGCATCAAAGCAAAGATTCTTCCGTTTCCATCGCAGTTTCCAACAAGTAACACGATCTCAGAAGAATGAAGCAAGTAAGTATAAATTAAAGTCATTTCTGCAGAATGATGCACACATATGTTCCTTGCTGTCACTTCTGTTGTCCTTCTGTGATTTTGTGGGTTGTGTATGCTTTCTCGACGAAAACCTTGCTCAAAGTAAATTTCCAATAACATTGTATATCTACCTACTCGCCTGTTTGAACAGCATGCTGTAAAGTAAAGATTCTTCCGTTTTCATCGCAGTTTGCAACAATTAATACGATCTCATCAGAATGAAGCAAGTAAATATACATTCGTGTCATTTCTGCAGAATCATGCACATAAATGTACATTGAAGTCACTTCTGTTGTGCTTCTGTTATTTTGTACGTAGTGTATGCTGTCTCGACGAAAATCTCGTTCAAAGTAAATTTTCAAAACGATTGTGTTTTTTGTATGATTACTTACTCGACAGATAGAGCAGAATGCATCAAAGCAAAGATTCTTCCGTTTTCATCGCAGTTTCCAACAGTAAATACGATCTCCTCAGAATGAAGCAAGCAAATATACATTCATGTCATTTCTGCAGAATCATGCACATAAATGTGCATTGAAGTCACTTCTGTTGCGCTTCAGTTATTTTGTACGTAGTGTATGCTGTCTCGACGAAAATCTCGTTCAAAGTAAATTTTCAAAACGATTGTGTTTTTTGTATGATTACTTACTCGACAGATAGAGCAGAATGCATCAAAGCAAAGATTCTTCCGTTTCCATCGCAGTTTCCAACAAGTAACACGATCTCAGAAGAATGAAGCAAGTAAGTATAAATTAAAGTCATTTCTGCAGAATGATGCACACATATGTTCCTTGCTGTCACTTCTGTTGTCCTTCTGTGATTTTGTGGGTTGTGTATGCTTTCTCGACGAAAACCTTGCTCAAAGTAAATTTCCAATAACATTGTATATCTACCTACTCGCCTGTTTGAACAGCATGCTGTAAAGTAAAGATTCTTCCGTTTTCATCGCAGTTTGCAACAATTAATACGATCTCATCAGAATGAAGCAAGTAAATATACATTCGTGTCATTTCTGCAGAATCATGCACATAAATGTACATTGAAGTCACTTCTGTTGTGCTTCTGTTATTTTGTACGTAGTGTATGCTGTCTCGACGAAAATCTCGTTCAAAGTAAATTTTCAAAACGATTGTGTTTTTTGTATGATTACTTACTCGACAGATAGAGCAGAATGCATCAAAGCAAAGATTCTTCCGTTTTCATCGCAGTTTCCAACAGTAAATACGATCTCCTCAGAATGAAGCAAGCAAATATACATTCATGTCATTTCTGCAGAATCATGCACATAAATGTGCATTGAAGTCACTTCTGTTGCGCTTCAGTTATTTTGTAGGTAGTGTATGCTTTCTCGACGGAAATCTCTCTGGAAGTAAATTTTCACCACCATTGTGTTTTTAGTATATCTACCTACTCGCCTGTTTGAACACCATGCGTTAAAGATTCTTCCGTTTTCATCGCAGTTTGCAACAATTAATACGATCTCATCAGAATAAAGCAAGTAAATATACATTCGTGTCATTTCTGCAGAATCATGCACATAAATGTACATTGAAGTCACTTCTGTTATGCTTCTGTTATTTTCTACGTAGTGTATGCTGTCTCGACGAAAATCTCGTTCAAAGTAAATTTTCAAAACGATTGTGTTTTTTGTATGATTACTTACTCGACAGATAGAGCAGAATGCATCAAAGCAAAGATACGACCGTTTCCATCGCTGTTTACAACAAGTAACACGATCTCAGAAGAATGAAGCAAGTAAATATAAATTAAAGTCATTTCTGCAGAATGATGCACATATATGTTCATTGCTGTCACTTCTGTTGTCCTTCTGTTATTTTGTGGGTTGTGTATGCTTTCTCGACGAACATCTTGCTCAAATTAAATTTCCAATAACGTATGTTTACTTACTCGCATGTTGGAGCAGACTGCAGCAAAGCAATGATTCTTCCGTTTTCATCGCAGTTTCCAACAGCAAATACGATCTCATCTAAATGAAGCAAGCAAATATAGAATCATGTCATTTCTGCAGAATCATCCACATAAATGTGCATTGACGTCACTTCTTTTGCGCTTCTGTTATTTTGTAGGTAATGTATGCTTTCTCGACTAAACACTCGCTGAAAGTAAATTTTCAAAACGATTGTGTTTTTGTATGATTACTTACTCGACTGATAGAGCAGAATGCAGCAAAGCAAAAATTCTTCCGTTTCCATCGCAGTTTCCAACAATTAACACGATCTCAGAAGAATAAAGCAAGTAAATATACATTCATGTCATTTCTGCAGAATCATGCACACAAATGTACGTTGCTGTCACTTCTGTTGTGATTCTGTAATTTTGTGGGTTGTGTATGCTTTCTCGACGAAAATCTTGCTCAAAATAAATTTCCAATAACCATTGTATGTTTGCTGTCACTTCTGTTGTGCTTCTGTTAGTTTGTAGGTAGTGTATGCTTTCTCGACGGAAATCTCGCTGGAAGTAAATTTTCACCACCATTGTGTTTTTAGTCTATCTACTTACTCGCCTGTTTGAGCAGCATGCTGGAAAGTAAAGATTCGTCCGTTTTCATCGCAGTTTGCAACAATAAATTCGATCTCATCAGAATCTTCATTCTGATTATATATAAATTCATGTCATTTCTGCAGAATCATGCACATAAATGTACATTGAAGTCACTTCTGTTGTGCTTCTGTTATTTGGTAAGTATGTAATGTATGCTTTCTCAACGAAAATCTCGCTCAAAGTAAATTTTCAAAACTATTGTGTTTTTAGTATGATTACTTACTCGCGTGTTAGAGCAGAATGCAGCAAAGCAAAGATTCTTCAGTTTCCATCGCAGTTTCAACCAATTAAACGGATCTCATAAGAATGAAGCAAGTAAATATAAATTAATGTCATTTCTGCAGAATGATGCACATAAATGTACATTGCCGTCACTTCTGTTGTGCTTCTGTTATTTTGTTGGTTGTGTATGCTTTCTCGACGGAAATCTCACTGCAAGTAAATTTTCACCACCACCAACAACAACAATTTAGATTTATCGAACGCCTTTCACGTCGGGAGGACGTTCCAAGGCGCTGCACAGGAGGCGTGTGACCGGAGCTGGGGGAGGAGTGTTTGAGAAGGGGTGAAACACGAATGGGAGGTAAAAGGTTTCGGGATGAACAAAAGGCACGATCGAACAGAAAATCTTCAAACCGGCCTTAAAAGAGGAAAGGGAAGAGACGAAACGGAGGGATTGAGGGATGGCATTCCATAAGGTGGGCGCGCAGAAACTGAAGGCCCGGCCTCCGATGGTGGGGCGGTTCGGGCGGGGGGCTTGGAGCAGGCCAAGTCCTGTTGAACGGAGGGTCCGGGTGGGCGTGTAGGGCGAGAGTAGATCGGTTAAGCAGGATGGGGCAAGGCCGTGTAAGGCCTTGTAGGTGAGGACGAGGATCTTAAACTCGATCCTCTGGAGGATGGGGAGCCAGTGGAGACGGGCGAGGGTGGGGGTTATGTGGTCGTGGAGGCGGGTGCGGTACACGGGCTGCAGAGTTTTGGATGGCCTGCAGCCTATGAATGGAGGAACTGGGGAGGCCGACTAGGAGAGAATTTCCGTAGTCCAGCCGTGAGGTGATGTACGCGTGCACGAGTGTTTCGGCAGCGCGGGGGGTAAGATAATTACGGAGCCTGGCAATGTTGCGCAGATGGAAATAGGCGGTGCCGGTCAAGGCGCGGATGTGGGGGAGGAAGGAAAGTTTTTGATCGAACATGATGCCGAGGTTCCTGACTGTCTGTGTGAGGTGGAGAGTGCAGCCTTGGATGTTGAGGCTGGCAGCGCCCGATGTGCGGAGGCGCTGGCTTGAGCCAATCAGGAGGGCCTCGGTCTTTTTCACGTTCAATTGCAAAAAGTTGTCTCTCGTCCACGACTCGATGTCGGACAGACATGCTGTCAGAAGATCGATCGTCTGGGGGTTGAGGGATGAGGCAGAAAGGTACAACTGGGTGTCATCCGCATACATGTGGAAATTTACCCCATGTCTGCGGATGGCGTCGCCCAGAGGGAGCGTGTAAAGGGTGAAAAGGAGGGGACCGAGGACAGAGCACTGAGGGACGCCGTGGGAAACTGTGCGACGGTTTGAAGAAAAACCATTGGAAGAAACAACAAGTAAACGGTGGGTCAAATAAGAGTGGAACCTGTCAAGGACTGTGCTTTGAACGTTTGAGGTGGGAGGAAAGACGTTGAAGGAGGATGGTGTGATTGACTGTGTCGAACGCAGCAGACAGGCCAAGGAGGACGAGGAGGCAGAGGGAGCCCTGGTCATTTGTGACCTTAACCAGGGCAGTTTCTGTGCTGTGAATTGGGCGGAAACCTGATTGGAGGGGTTCAAGGAGTGAGTGATTTGAAAGGAAAGAGCGGAGCTGGGAGGCTACCACTCTTTCAAGGACCTTGGATAGAAACGGGAGGTTGGAGATGGGTCGATAACTTGATGGTTGCGACGCATCAAGGGAGGGTTTCTTCAGGATAGGGGTGATGGTGGCTGTTTTAAGGGAGGCAGGGACGGTTCCTGAGGAGAAGGAAAGGTTAATGGTGTCAGAAATGAGCGGGGCTAACAAATGGAGCTGGGTGCGGAGGAGGGGGTGGGGATGGGGTCCAATGAGCACGTGGTGGGTTTCATGGAGGTGATTGTTTCTCTGACTGAAAGCGGCATGGTGGGGTTGAAAATGTGAAATGGGGGGTGAGTGGGGGTTGAGGTAACTGATGAGGGCGCGGAGGTGGAGGAGAGGTGGGGGGAGTCAATTTTGGACTCAAGGTAATCCAGCATCTCCTCACAACGAACGTTTGAGGAGAGGATCTGCGAGGTGAGGCGGGGGGGGGGGCGGAGGAGCTGGTTGGTGGTGGCGAAGAGGAGGCGGTGGTTGTCCTTCGCTTCCAGGATTATCCTGGAGTAGAAGGCTGATTTGGCGGTGGCTAGGGCGGAGCGGTAAAATTTGATGCGGTCCAGCCAGATTTGCCGGTGGACCGTGAGGCCAGATATGAGCCAGGTGCGTTCAACTGCTCTCACTTGGCTTTTGAGGGAACGGAGGTGAGTTGTGTACCACGGTGATGATCGGGAATGGGAGACGGTTTTGGAGGTGAGGGGACCAGGGTGTCGAGGGTAGTGGAGAGGGTGTTGTGGAGGGCGGTGGAGGCGGAGGATGGGTCGGTACAAAAAGAATGCCATTGTGGGAAGAGGTCGGAGGTTTCTAGGGCAGAGGTGAAACTTTGAGGGGGAATCTTCTTCCAGGGCCGGTAGAAGATGGTGGTGGGTTTGGAAATGGAAGGGGGAGGGATATAGGTGTTGCAGGATATCAAAAAATGGTCGAAAATGGCCTTGTCTGTGATGGTGACGCCAGAGACGTTGAGGCCTCGGGTGATCACTAGATCGAGCGGATGGCCGTGAGTGTGGGTGGCAGTGTTAATGTGAAGGGAGAAGTTGAAAGACGAAAGTAAAGAGGAAAATTCAGAGGAAATGGGGCAGGAGGGGGTGAAATGGAGGTTGAAATCGCCAAGAATAATAAGGCGATCAGAGGAGGCACAAAGGGAGGTTAAAAGTGAAGAAAAGTCTGAAATGAAAGTGGGGGAGGGTTTCGGGGGGCGATAAACTAATAGGATTTTGAAAGAATTGTGGGAGGAGTGAGAAAGGGTGAGTTGTTCGAAAGAGGGGAAGGAGCCGGAGGAGTAGGGGGATAGGGCGAGGGATGTCCTGCAGATGAGGGCCACACCACCGCCACGACGGTTGGGTCGAGGGGCATGGTGGAATGTGTAGTTGGGTGGTGTGGCTTCAACAAGGGGGAAAGTGTCGCCTGGGGTGATCCAAGTCTCCGTCAGGACCATGATGTCAACGTTCTCATCAAGGAGGAGAGGTTGACCCCCCGGGTTTGTGTCTGGTGGGGCTGGTGGTGATGGTGGGGGACAGGGCACTTGGTGTGGCTGCTATTGGACACTCAGCGCCGAGTGCCACGGTGAGCCCGACAGAGGATTCCAAAACTGGAACAGAGGGAAGCGGTGGGAGGGTCGAGCAGGGACAGTAGGCGAGGAGGGCGAAGAGAAAAAATGGTAGAGAGGGAATAACGGAGATGGGGGGTTGTGGGGAAATACTTGAATAGGGGGAGGGAAGCTCGGGTCATGGCGGCAGCCATATTGCGCACACGGGAGACCACGAGCGAGGGTCAATGGGGCGGCATCATTCGAAGGGTTGTGAGGCCGGGCTGGGGATGCAGAGGCGCTGCGGTCTGAAGCCTGACCGGGGCTGCGGCCGAGGCTGGGGTTGTGGGTTTTAGGGCCAGTTGCCGGGGCTGCGTGTGTCCGGGCTGTGGATCGTGAGTCTCGTGGCTGTGGGTGGTGAAGCTCCTGTGTGGCGCGGAGCTGTTGGTCGCGGGGCTGGTCTTGGAGCCGGGGCTGCGGGTCCTGTGGCTGTGGCTGGGACTGTGCCCGGAGCCGGGGCTGTGAGTCTCGGGGCTGGAGACAAGTCTGTGGCTGTGGGTCTTGGGGCTCGGGGCGGGGCTGGGGGTCGAGCGGCTGTAGGTCAGGTCAGGTCGAGCAATCTCTGCCATATGCTCTTACTGCTCTCACTGCACAGAGACAGCTCTAGACCCGTGTGTCCCTCTCGCCGCCATTTTCAGAAGTTATTAGTATATCTTAGTATATTGCGTTTTTAGTATATCTACTTAACCGCCTATTTGAGACGCATGCTGGAAAGTAAAGATTCTTCCGTTTTCATCGCAGTTTGCAACAATAAATTCGATCTCATCAGAATGAAGTAATTATATATAAATTCATGTCATTTCTGCAGAATCATGCACATAAATGTACATTGAAGTCACTGCTGTTGTGCTTCTGTTATTTGGTAAGTATGTAGTGTATGCTTTCTCGACGAAAATCTCGCTCAAAGTAAATTTTCAAAACTCTTGTGTTTTTAGTATGATTACTTACTCGCCTGTTAGAGCAGAATGTAGCAAAGCAAATATTCTTCCGTTTCCATCGCAGTTTCCAACAATTAATAGGATCTCAGAAGAATGAAGCAAGTAAATATAAATTCATGTCATTTCTGCAGAATCATGCACATAAATGTACATTGCCGTCACTTCTGTTGTGCTTCTGTTATTTTGTGGGTAGTGTATGCTTTCTCGACGGAAATCTCGCTCAAAGTAAATTTCCAATACCATTGTATGTTTGCTCACTCGCCTGTCGGAGCAGACTGCAGCAGACTGTGTGTGTGCGTGTAGTGAGTGTGTGTAGTGACTGTGTGTGTGTAGTGACTGTGTGTGTGTGTAGTGACTGCGTGTGTGTGTAGTGGCTGTGTGTATGTGTGCCTGCGTGTAGTGACTGCACGTGTGTGTAGTGACTCTGTGTGGGTGTGTGTGTGTAGTGACTGTGTGTGTAGTGGGTATTTGTGTGTGTTGTGACTGTGCGTGTGTGCAGTGACTGTGTGTCTGTCTGTGTTTGTAGTCACTGTGTGTGTGAGTGTAGTGACTGTGTGTGTAGTGAATGTATGTGTGTGCATAGTGAATGTGTTTGTGTGTGTAGTGACTGCGTGAGTGTACTGACTATGTGTGTGTGTAGTGACTGTCTGTGTGTGTGTGACTCTGTGTGTGTGTGTAGTGACTGTGTGTGTGTAGTGACTGTGTGTAGTGACTGTGTGTAGTGACTGTGTGTGTGTGTGTAGTGACTGTGTGTATGTGTAGTGACTATGTGTAGTGACTGTGAGTGTGTGTAGTGACTGTGTGTGTAGTGACTGTGTGTGTGTGTAGTGACTGTGTGTGTTGTGACTGTGTGTGTGTTTGTGTGTGTGTAGTAACTGTGTGCGTGTGTGTGTAGTGACTGTCTGTGTTTGTGTGTAGTGACTCTGTGTAGTGACTGTGTATGTGTAGTGACTGTGTGTAGTGACTGTGTGTGTGTGTAGTGACTGTGTGTGTGTAGTGACTGTGTGTGCGTGTGTAATGACTGTGTATGTGTGTGTGCAGTGAATGTGTGTAGTGACTGTGTGTGTGTAGTGACTGTGTGTGTGTGTGTAATGACTGTGTGTATGTGTGTGCAGTGAATGTGTGTAGTGACTGTGTGTGTGTAGTGACTGTGTGTGTGTAGTGACTGTGTATGTGTGCCTGTGTGTAGTGACTGTGTGTGTGTGTCTGTGTGTGTAGTGACTGAGTGTGTAGTGACTGTGTGTGTGTGTTTGTGTGTGTGTAGTGACTGTGTGTGTTTGTGTGTAGTGACTGTGTGTGTGTGTTTGTAGTGACTGTGTTTGTAGTGACTGTGTTTGATCTGTAGTGACTATGTGTGTGTGTAGTGACTGTCTGTGTGTGTAGTGACTCTGTGTGAGTGTGTAGTGACTATGTGTGTGTGTGAGTGTGTAGTGACTATGTGTGTGTGTCTGTGTGTAGTGACTTTGTGTGTGTGTGTCTGTGTGTAGTGACTGTGTGTGTGTCTGTGTGTGATTAGTGACTGTGTGTGTGTACTGACGGTGTGTGCATGTGTGTGTGTGTGTAGTGACTGTGTGTGTGTGTGCAGTGACTGTGTGTCTGTCTGTGTTTGTAGTGACTGTGTGTGTGTGTGTAGTGAATGTGTGTGTGTGTAGTGACTGCGTGTGTGTAGTGACTATGTGTGTGTGTAGTGACTGTCTGTGTGTGTGTGACTCTGTGTGTGTGTGTGTGGTGACTGTGTGTGTGTAGTTACTGTGTGTGTGTGTAGTGACTGTGTGTGTAGTGACTGTGTGTGTGTGTGTAGTGACTATGTGTAGTGACTGTGAGTGTGCATAGTGACTGTGTGTGTATGTAGAGTGACTGTGTGTGTGTGTGTGTGTAGTGACTATGTGTAGTGACTGTGTGTGTGTGTATGTAGTGACTGTGTGTGTGTATGTGTGTGTAGTGACTGTGTGTGTGTATGTAGTGACTGTGTGTGTGTGTGTAGTGACTGTGTATGTGTGCCTGTGTGTAGTGACTGTGTGTGTGTAGTGACTGTCTGTGTGTGTGTGACTCTGTGTGTGTGTGTGTGGTGACTGTGTGTGTAGTTACTGTGTGTGTGTGTAGTGACTGTGTGTGTAGTGACTGTGTGTGTGTGTGTGTGTAGTGACTAAGTGTAGTGACTGTGAGTGTGCATAGTGACTGTGTGTATGTAGTGACTGTGTGTGTGTATGTGTGTGTAGTGACTGTGTGTGTGTGTGTGTAGTGACTATGTGTAGTGACTGTGAGTGTGCGTAGTGACTGTGTGTGTGTATGTAGTGACTGTGTGTGTGTGTATGTGTGTGTAGTGACTGTGTGTATGTATGTAGTGACTGTGTGTGTGTGTAGTGACTGTGTATGTGTGCCTGTGTGTAGTGACTGTGTGTGTGTCTGTGTGTGTAGTGACTCTGTGTGATTGTGTAGTGACTATGTGTGTGTGTCTGTGTGTAGTGACTTTGTGTGTGTGTGTCTGTGTGTAGTGACTGTGTGTGTGTCTGTGTGTGATTAGTGACTGTGTGTGTGGTGAATGTGTGTGTGTGTAGTGACTGTGTGTGTACTGACGGTGTGTGCAAGTGTGTAGTGACTGTGTGTGTGTCGTGACTGTGTGTAGTGACTGTGTGTGTGCAGTGACTGTGTGTCTGTCTGTGTTTGTAGTGACTGTGTGTGTGTGAGTGTAGTGATTGTGTGTGTAGTGAATGTGTGTGTGCGTGTGTGTAGTGACTGTGTGTGTGTAGTGACTATGTGTGTGTGTGTAGTGACTGTCTGTGTGTGTGTGTGACTCTGTGTGTGTGTGTGTGTGTAGTGACTGTGTGTGTGTGTAGTTACTGTGTGTGTGTGTAGTGACTGTGTGTGTAGTGACTGTGTAGTGTCTGTGTGTGTGTAGTGACTGTGTGTGTGTGTGTAGTGACTATGTGTAGTGACTGTGAGTGTGCGTAGTGACTGTGTGTGTGTATGTAGTGACTGTGTGTATGTGTGTGTAGTGACTGTGTGTGTGTATGTAGTGACTGTGTGTGTGTGTATGTGTGTGTAGTGACTGTGTGTGTGTAGTGACTGCATGTGTGTGTAGTGACTATGTGTAGTGACTGTGAGTGTGCGTAGTGACTGTGTGTGTGTGTTTGTAGTGACTGTGTGTGTAGTGACTGTGTGTGTGTCTAGTGATTCTGTGTGAGTGTGTTAGTGTGTGAAGTGATTGTGTGTGTGTCTGTGTGTGTAGTGCATGTGTTTGTGCGTGTGTGTGTAGTGACTGTGTGTGTGTGTAGTGACTGTGTGTGTAGTGACTGCGTGTGTGTAGTGACTATGTGTGTGTGTAGTGACTGTCTGTGTGTGTGTGACTCTGTGTGTTTGTGTCAAGTGACTGTGTGTAGTGACTGTGTGTGTATAGTGACTGCGTGTGTGTAGTGACTATGTGTGTGTGTAGTGACTGTCTGTGTGTGACTCTGTGTGTTTGTGTCAAGTGACTGTGTGTAGTGACTGTGTGTGTATAGTGACTGCGTGTGTGTAGTGACTGTGTATGTGTGTGTAGTGACTGCGTGTGTGTGTAGTGACTGCGTGTGTGTGTAGTGACTGTGTGTGTAGTGACTGTGTGTGTAGTGACTGTCTGTGTGTGTGTGTAGTGAGTGTTTGTGTGTGTGTGTTGTGACTGTGTGTGTGTAGTGACTGTGCTTATGTGTGTATGTGTAGTGACTGTGTGTGGGTGTGTAGTGACTGTGTGTGTGTAATGAATGTGTGAGTGTGTGTGTGTAGTGACTGTGTGTGTGTGTAGTGACTATGTGTGTGTGTAGTGACTAGGTATGTGTATGTTGTGACTGTGTGTGTGTAGTGACTGCGTGTGTGTGTATGTGTGTTTAGTGACTCCGTGTGGGTTTGTGGGTGTGTGTGTAGTGACTTTGTGTGTTGTGACTTTGTGTGTTGTGACTGTGTTTGTGTGTGTGTGTGTAGTGACTGTTTGTGTGTGTAGTGACTGTGTTTGTGTGTGTGTAAGTAGTGACTGTGTATGTGTATGACAGTGTGTATGTGTGTGTGTAGTGACTGTGTGTGTGTGTACTGATGGTGTGTGCAAGTGTGTAGTGACTGTGTGTGTGTGTAGCGACTGTGTGTTTGTGTAGTGACTGTGTGTGTAGTGACTGTGTGTGTGTGCAGTGACTGCGTGTCTGTCTGTGTTTGTAGTGACTGTGTGTGTGTAGTGAATGTGTGTGTGCGTGTGTGTAGTGACTGCGTGTGTGTAGTGACTCTGTGTGTGTGTGTGTGTAGTGACTGTGTGTGTGTATGTGTGTGTGTAGTTACTGTGTGTGTAGTGACTGTGTGTGTGTAGTGACTATGTGTAGTGACTGTGAGTGTGCGTAGTGACTGTGTGTGTGTATGTAGTGACTGTGTGTGTGTAGTGACTGTGTGTAGTGACTGCATGTGTGTGTAGTGGCTGTGTGTGTGTGTGCCTGTGTGTAGTGACTGTGTGTGTGTGTAGTGACTGTTTATGTGTGTATGTGTAGTGACTGTGTGTAGTGACTGTGTGTGTGTAGTGACTGTGTGTGTGTGTGTAGTGACTGTGTGTGTGTGCAGTGACTGCGTGTCTGTCTGTGTTTGTAGTGACTGTGTGTGTGTAGTGAATGTGTGTGTGCGTGTGTGTAGTGACTGCGTGTGTGTAGTGACTCTGTGTGTGTGTGTGTGTAGTGACTGTGTGTGTGTGTATGTGTGTGTGTAGTTACTGTGTGTGTAGTGACTGTGTGTGTGTAGTGACTATGTGTAGTGACTGTGAGTGTGCGTAGTGACTGTGTGTGTATGTAGTGACTGTGTGTGTGTAGTGACTGTGTGTAGTGACTGCATGTGTGTGTAGTGGCTGTGTGTGTGTGTGCCTGTGTGTAGTGACTGTGTGTGTGTGTAGTGACTGTTTATGTGTGTATGTGTAGTGACTGTGTGTAGTGACTGTGTGTGTGTAGTGACTGTGTGTGTGTGTGTAGTGACTGTGTGTGTGTGTGTAGTGACTGTGTGTGTGTGTGTAGTGACTGTGTGTGTGTGTGTTTGTAGTGACTGTATTTGTGTGTGTGTGTGTGTGTGTAGTGACTGTGTGTGTGTGTGTAGTGACTGTCTGTGTGTGTAGTGACTCTGTGTGAGTGTGTAGTGACTATATGTGTGTGTCTGCGTGTAGTGACTTTGTGTGTGTGTGTCTGTGTGTAGTGACTGTGTGTGTCTGTGTGTGATTAGTGACTGTGTGTGTGGTGACTGTGTGTGTGTTGTGACTGTGTGTGTGTAGCGACTGTGTGTGTAATGAATGTGTGATTGTGTGTGTGTAGTGACTGTGTGTGTGTGTGTAGTGACTGTGTGTGTGTGTAGTGAATGTTTGAGTGTATGTGTGTAGTGACTGTGTGTGTAGTGACTGTGTGTGTGTAGTGACTAGGTATGTGTATGTTGTGACTGTGTGTGTCTGTAGTGACTGCGTGTGTGTGCAGTGACTGTGTATGTGTGTTTGGTGACTCTGTGTGGGTTTGTGTGTTGTGACTGTGTTTGTGTGTGTCGTGACTGTTTGTGTGTGTGTAGTGACTGTGTGTGTAGTGACTGTGTTTGTGTGTGTGTAAGTAGTGACTGTATGTGTATGACAGTGTGTATGTGTGTGTGTGTCTACTGACGGTGTGTGCAAGTGTGTAGTGACTGTGTGTGTGTGTAGCGACTGTGTGTTTGTGTAGTGACTGTGTGTGTAGTGACTGTGTGTGTGTGCAATGACTGTGTGTCTGTCTGTGTTTGTAGTGACTGTGTGTGTGTGTGTAGTGAATGTGTGTGTGCGTGTGTGTAGTGACTGCGTGTGTGTAGTGACTATGTGTGTGTGTGACTCTGTGTGTGTGTGTGTGTAGTGACTGTGTGTGTGTGTGTAGTTACTGTGTGTGTGTAGTGACTGTGTGTGTGTGTAGTGTCTGTGTGTGTGTGTAGTGACTGTGTGTGTGTGTGTGTAGTGACTATGTGTAGTGATTGTGTGTGTGTATGTAGTGACTGTCTGTGTGTGTAGTGACTGTGTTTAGTGACTGCGTGTGTGTGTAGTTGCTGTGTGTGTGTGCCTGTGTGTAGTGACTGTGTGTGTGTGTGTGTAGTGACTGTTTATGTGTGTACGTGTAGTGACTGTGTGTGTGTGTAGTGACTGTGTGTGTAGTGACTGTGTGTGTGTGTAGTGACTGTGTGTGTGTTTGTAGTGACTGTGTGTGTGTGTGTGTAGTGACTGTGTGTGTTTGTGTGTAGTGACTGTGTGTGTGTGTGTTTGTAGTGACTGTGTTTGTGTGTGTATCTGTAGTGACTATGTGTGTGTGTAGTGACTGTCTGTGTGTAGTGACTCTGTGTGTGTAGTGACTATGTGTGTGTGTCTGCGTGTAGTGACTTTGTGTGTGTGTGTCTGTGTGTAGTGACTGTGTGTGTGTCTGTGTGTGATTAGTGACTGTGTGTGTGGTGACTGTGTGTGTGTGTTGTGACTATGTGTGTGTGTAGCGACTGTGTGTGTATGTGTAGTGACTGTGTGTGTGTGTAGTGACTGTGTGTGTGGGTGTGTAGTGACTGTGTGTGTGTGTGTAGTGACTGTGTGTGTGTGTGTAGTGACGTTGTGTGTGTAGTGATGTTCTGTGTGTAGTGAATGTGTGTGTGTGTCGTGACTGTGTGTGTGTGTGTGTCTAGTGATTCTGTGTGAGTGTGTTGGTGTGTGAAGTGATTGTGTGTGTCTGTGTGTGTAGTGCATGTGTTTGTGCGTGTGTGTGTAGTGACTGTGTGTGTGTGTAGTGACTGTGTGTGTGTGTAGTGACTGTGTGTGTAGTGACTGTGGGTGTGTGTAGTGACTGTGTGTGTAGTGACTGTGTGTGTGTGTAGTGACTGTGCATGTGTGCCTGTGTGTATTGACTATGTGTGTGTCTGTGTGTGTAGTGACTGTGTGTGTGTGTGTGTAGTGACTGTGTGTGTAATGACTCCGTCTGAATCCGTTGGACTCCGTCGGGCTCCGGCAATACTCTGTCTGACTCTGTCTGACTCAGTCGGACTCTCTCGGACTACGTCGGACACGGTCGGACTCCGTCTGACTCCGTCGTTCTCTGTCTCCGTTATTCTTGCTCTTCCTCACAAACAAAAGCCTGTCCGATTGGAGAATCCACAAATTCACAATATTTTGTGGCCAAAGTTAGGGTTATCCTGATTCGTTCCATAGACATTTGACTCCTTCCATCAGCCCAGCATGCCAAGCAATATTTTGCTGCATGCAGTAGTTGCAGTTTCTGAATCACTAAAATAGAATGCTGACATGGACTTGACTTTCTACATTTCAAATACAGGTACTCCGCCCCAACTGCGGCCTCATCAACCACGAAATTCACGCATCCACAGTTTGCTAAATGCGACAACCCTTGCAAACCACGGCTTATAACCCTTGCTTATCCACGGATTTTAACACTAACACTAGCGTATGGCGCTAGGATCCAGTTGCGATGTCGCAATCAACCAGCGACAACGCTTCTCGCTTAGGATTAAGGTAAATACAGCAAGGCCGTACGCAGGGGGGGTGCGACGGGTGCGTACGCACCCCCCCAAATTATAAAAGGTCCACATTTTCCGGGGTAGAGAATTGCATTTTTTTATCAAATTTAAATACCAAGTAAATTTATTGAACATTTGAGTAACAATCAGTTCTTCAAAACTATATATAAATTATAAACTCACATCTTTGAATGATTTAGTATTAATATAAAATTATCGAGTCGCGCACCAGAATCGGCATCTCCCCAAAACATACCGCGTGGATAGACCAGTCCATGACGCGGCGAGTCTGTGACTCGTGATTGGATAAACATAGGCGCCAAGACTCAAATCCTCGTTTGGAAATCATCCCGTAAACAGCCACAAGGGGCAGCACCACTACTGGAGTTAAATAATCTTTTCATCTGATCACCGTAAGTAAAAATGACTCAAGTTTTGAGAGGTGTGACTGTAATGCCAGCAAACAATGACAACATATTTACAAGATTCTGAGAAATTAAAGCTTTTGAGAACCCAACAAAAAAGTTATATGCTGGACGGGAATGCCTATCTTTAAAAAAAATACGCATGGACATAGACCTAGGCTAGCGCCTATTCCACGTGGTGTGTCAATCGGAAATCATCCCGTATACAGTCACTACATAAAAAGGTAGCACCACTTTGTGGAAGCTGAAATCGTATTTTAATCTGATAATGTTAGCAATTGATAATAGTGCCTTAGTACATTGTCAGACAGCTCAGAGCGCTTCACAGAACGTACTGTAAAGTGGCCAGTTTTTGCCCAGGATTGTCCCACAAACACCGATGGAGTGAGTCACCGATTTTATTTGGGGGCGTTTGTTGGCCAGGACAACAGGAGAGAGACTTCCCTCCGCTTTTCGAGTAGTGTCAGAGGATCTTTTCACATCCATCTAAACAGACGGATCAGACCTCGGTTCAGCATCTCAACCAAAAGAACAGCCTCTAACCCCCCCCCCCCCCCCCCACAGCACCACATTGAAGTGTCAGCTTCCTCTGTGTGATACCGAGTGCCGACGTGGGGTTTGAACCCACAACTTTCTGACTCAGAGGCCAGAGTGCTATTCACTGTGCCAGGCGACTCGCCAGGTGATGCTGCTGTCTTCTATCACCTGTGGGAAACTTTCTTTCCCTCCTACTCAGTGCCTCTGAATCTGAAGACATTCCCAAGGTCGAGGTTGCATATCTGACTGATTGACAACTGAGATTTCTTTTCAGGGTTTGTGGGCAGTGTCACGTAATTGGCTATAACTTAAAGGATTGTTAACCTGCACCTGTTAGAGTTGAGGTCCCCAGAACTGCTGCCTCACACTAGCGGGATATAAAGGACAGGTGCAGTCGAGTCTGCAAAGCAACAGCTCTTCCTACACAAATCTCTTCAACGCGACTCCTCTGAAAGTCACTCTTTCTCTCTTTGAATAATAATATAATCCGTGCATTTCATGTAGCGAGGTAGGTTAGGGTCGGTCTACCTCGTGTTCTGTGACCGTGCAATGGTTCCCATAGGATAGTAGCACTATGGAAAGTTTCCTCCCGGCTTCTCCAGCTATGTCCGCTAAACCTAAGACGCCTCTGCGGTAATGTCTGTGATACCAGTGTGGTAGTGTACCATATAGCTATTTGTCAGATGCTGTCGCCAGTAAACGTTCAGGGCGTCTCTTAGAAGCCTGGTATATACCTCACGAGTCACCTAATCTCCTGGGTTTGCCTAAGTGTCCAGCATTCTGCTCCATATAGGAGCGACTTTCAGCCCTCGCGTTAATGCACATTCATTATAATATGGAAATCGATATTGGTAGAGCGGTTGACGTATTCGCTTCAAAGCGACCGAGGCGTCTCGAATACGGAACGCTATTAAAGAATTAATTTCCCCTCCCTTATTTTTTCAAGTATTTTTTCGTCAGATCAGTATTGCTCGATGGGTCACTGCCTTTAATTTTGATTCTAAATAAATAAAAACTAACTACACTATTGCTCACAGTTCAACGATATTTTCAGGATAATGCTGATAACAGGCTTGTAACACGTGTGAATTAACTGTTTGACACTGATTTTCAGTTTCTGTATATTTTCTTGTCTTTTATAAAATTTGCTTTGCTGGAATATCTGAGCACATCATTCATACTTTACTCTTACATTATTGTTCATTACAGTCCGAAAGAAATTTAGTCTTAGGATAACAATGCAGAACAACTTATTAATTACCGTCAATCTGTAGTTTATGATCATTTTCTCTATACGCATACATTTATCAAGCATTCGTCATTGTACTGTGTTAATTGGATTGTAATTTACTTTATCGTTCGCATTCCTTACATCATCGAGTCAACAATCGTGTTGGCTTTTATCGGCGAACACATTCTACCTTCCCAATTAGACACGGACTACCGGGGAAAATAAAAACTTTCTCCACCCTCCTCCCCCACCCCCCACTTCTCTCTCTGACTCACTGTCTTTTCCCCCCAACACCCCCCCCGCCACTCCTCCTTCTCTCTCTCACCTTCTCTCTATTTTACCTTCTTTTTTCCCACCCCCCCCCCTCCCCCAGCCCCTCTTCTTTCTCTCACCTTCTTTTCCCCTCCCCACCCTCTCCCATCCCCCCTTCTCTCTCTGACTCACCTTCTCTTCCCCCCACCCCCCCTCTCCCCCTCTCTCTGTGTCTGTGTGTAGATCAGTCAGTCAGACAGCCTCCGCCAGCCCTCCATGTCACCCCCCCCCACCCCCCCACCCTCCATGTCTCTCTCTCTCTCTGTAGGTCAGTCAGACAGGATTGCTGCAGATGCGCCCAAAACTTACTTCCCCTATCCCCATGTATGTTATAACTGTGTTTTTTTTGTGTTTAGTTTTACTAAACGCGAACTTACTCCCCCTATCCCTGTTTCCCATGGGGCCCTGCATTTTCCAACTGCGATTTTACCAACCACGGAGAGGAACGTATCCCCCGCAGTTGGGGAGGTACCTGTACTGCGAACATATTCAGAGTTTGCTTTCTCTGACCTGTTAAGCATCTTATGAAGCCTGGTATCTTTATGCAGCTGATGTCTTGATGCCCCTTGATGTCTTTATGCAGCTGAACCCCTAGTTTATCAAGATATTGGAGCATGGAGCTCCTGTAGCTCAGTGGTTAGAGTACTCATCTTACAAGCATGAGACCTGTGTTCAAATCCAGGCAAATCAGTGCGAAACTTGATAATGATCCCTAAAAACAACACAATAATAAAAATTAGGATTTCAATCCACGACTGTTTATGTGAAATTGGCTGCCGGATTTTCAACCACAAATATACAGTCAATTCACTTTACAGTATATTCTGTGAAGCGCTTTGAGATGTTGATAAGATGTGAAAAACGCTATAACAAATGCAAGGATTATTATAGATACATAATATATAATACACAATCACTCCCATACACACAACCACCAAACACACACCACACATACATACCGTGCACAAACATACACCCACATCCACACAAATACAAAACACACATCACACATACACAAACACACACTCTCACACAAACACACACCACACATACACAAACACACACTCTCACACAAACACACACCACACATACACAAACACACACTCTCACACAAACACACACCACACATACACAAACACACACTCTCACACAAACACACACCACACATACACAAACACACACTCTCACACAAACACACACCACACATACACAAACACACACTCTCACAAACACACAGTCAGTGTCAGCGCCATCTCGTGTCTATCGTGAAACTGTTGGATGTTGTTAGTGGAAGACAGGTCAGAGCCTGGGGAGAGGCCGGGGCTGGGAGAGAGGCCGGGGGAGAGGCCGGGGCTGGGAGAGAGGCCGGGGGAGAGGCCGGGGCTGGGAGAGAGAGGCCGGGGGAGAGGCCGGGGCTGGGAGGGAGAGGCCGGGCTGGGAGGGAGGCCGGGGTTGGGAGGGAGGCTGGGGAGAGGCCGGGGCTGGGAGGGAGAGGCCGGGGGAGAGGCCGGGGCTGGGGAGAGGCCGGGGCTGGGGAGAGGCCGGGGCTGGGAGGGAGAGGCCGGGGCTGGGAGGGAGAGGCCGGGGGAGAGGCCGGGGCTGGGAGGGAGAGGCCGGGGCTGGGAGGGAGAGGCCGGGGCTGGGAGGGAGAGGCCGGGGCTGGGAGGGAGAGGCCGGGGCTGGGAGGGAGAGGCCGGGGCTGGGAGGGAGAGGCCGGGGCTGGGAGGGAGGCCGAAGTAAAATGGCTGCCCGGGACATGCTGGTGAGCACGGCCAGTCTGGCGTCATACACCGCGGCGCTTCAGGTAAACGGAGGCTGTTTGTGGTGGGGGGAGATATACGCTGTTTGTTTGTGGGTTAGGGTGTCTGTCTGTGTGTGTGTTGTGCGGGGATGTGATAAATGTGATGTTGTTTGTAGTGTGTGGAGAGGTAGGGGGTAGTTGGTGAGTCTGGGCTTGTGGGTAGGGGGAGTGTTTAGGGGTATGCGGTGTGTGGTATATTGTGTGTGTGGAGGGGGAATGTGATGTGTTTAGGTATGTGTGTGTGTGTGTTGGGGGTAGGGTGTTGTGGGCTCATATTTATCTGTGTAGTGTGTATGTGGGGCAGGTATGTGGTGTGTGGGAGGGTATGTGATGTATGTAATAATAATACTTGCATTTGATATAGCGCTTTTCACATCTTCTAGACTGTGTCTCAAATCGCTTCACAGAATATTCTGTGAAGTGAATTGACTGTATATTTATGAGCGAAACGCAGCAGCCAATTGTGCACAACAGTATCCCCACAAACAGTCGTGAGTTGAAATGACCAATTTTATTATTTTATAGATTATTATTATCTGTGGTGGGGGTCTCCTTCAAGTCCAATCCCTCTCCCATTGACATAAAACCCACTTGCATCCTCTCCACAGCCTGGAGTCATCTGATCTCCTCCCTCTCTGGCCCACATCCCATACCAACTCTCACTCACTCTTCTCCATACTTTTGCTCTCCACTGCCCTCGATGTCCTTGACCTCCTCACCACCAGAACAGCCTCTTATTCTCAAACTTCACCTTGGTTCACCAGCTGCCCACTCACGGGTCAGGTGCAGGTGTCTGAATGCATCTGGCTCAAATCTGGCCAACCAGTCCACCGGCATATCAGGTTGGACCAACATTAAAACATACCGCTCTGCTCTCGCCTCTGCTACATTGTCCTTCACCTCCCAGATAATGAGGGTCAAACAAGATAATCCTGGAGGTGAAGGGCAACATCAGGCTCCTATTCTCCTCAACCTCCGTACACTCCCCCCCACCACCCCTCTCCCACGCTTCGCCTATTGTCTCCTCTATCTCTCACTGCGAGGAGATACTGGATTTCTTTGAGTCCAAAATCGAGGGAATCAGTTCAGCTGCCTCAGCCCTCCCAACTGCCATTCCTTCCCCATCTATCCCTGCCATACTCCAACCCCTACTCATCTCTCCTTCCACACTTTCAAGCGTATCTCTGTCATCATCACCATATCGTGATGACAGATATATCATCTATCAATTTTCCCTCCCTCTCCTTGGTTACCTCCTTTTCTCCTCCCTCTTGCTCTCTTACTCTCCCTTTACCCTCTCTTCCCCCTTTCTCCCCTGGCCCCATTTCCGTGACTGTTTGTGGGACACTGCTGTGCGCAATTTGGCTGCTGCATTTCGCCCACAAATATACAGTCAATTTTCCTACTCCTTCTCCCAACCCCTCTCCCACCTGCTCTTGTCCCTACCTGACTGAACAGCGCCTTGGTATGTCTTCCCAACGTGAAAGGCGCTGTAAGTTTTGATTGATTGATTGATCGATCGTTATGAAGCCCACCACCTGCTCCCTTTGTCACATCCCTCTCCATATCTCCCAGCTCCACCTCCTCACCGCTCGTCTCTGACACCATCAAACTCTCCCTTTTATCCAGTATCGGTATCCCACCCCCCTCAAAATAGCCACAATAACCCCCATCCTCGAGACACCTTCCCTAGACACATCCCTGCTTTCCAATTACCTGCCCATCTTCAACCTCCCTTTTCTTTCAAGGTCCTTGAAAGAGTCATTACTTCTTAGCTTTGCTCTTTCCTCTCCTCCCACTCCCTCCCTTCAACGATCTGTCCTTGACTGGTTCAGGTCATACCTCTCACACCATCTCCACTTTGTTTCTGTCATCAGTTTCTCTTCCAGCCCCCGCACTGTCTCGTCCAATGTTCCTCAGTGCTCTGCCCTCTGTCCCCTCCTCTTTAATCCCTACAACCTTTGATGACATCATCGCAGATGTGGGCTAAATTTCTACGTGTATGCATACGAATGACACCCAACTCTTGTCTCTACTTCCACTCTCGATTCCAGGACTACTGGCGTCCTGACAGACTGCCTGTCAGACATCAAGTCTTGGATGAGAGATAATTTGCTAAAGCTGAACCTCAGTAAGATCAAGCCCTCCCGATTAGTTTTGGCCAGCGCCACCGCATCCCACGCACTGGCAGCATCAGCATCCATAGATTCACACACCACCTCACCAAGCCAGTCAGGAACCTGGGCGTCTTGTTCAACCCTCAACTATCTTTTGTCCCCCATATCTGTGCCACGACCAGCACTGCCTTCCACCACCTTCGCACCACTCCATCTCTGGGGTGGGTATGTGATGTGTGTTGGGGCTTTGTGGTGGTATGTGGGTGCATGTGGTGTGTGGGGAGGGGAATATGTATTGTTTGTGGGGGTTATGTGGTATGTGTGAGGGGGTTTGTGGTGTGTTTGTGTGAGGGGGTTTGTAGTGTGTGAGAGGGTGTATGTGGTGTGGGGGGGATATGTGGTGTGTACGTAGGGGTTATGTGGTGTATGTAAGTGGGTATTTGGTGTGTGTGAGGGGGTATGTGATGGGGGGCGATATGTGGTGTCTAGCGGGATTATGTGGAGTTCTGTATCTCAGTGGTTAGAGCACTCACCTAACAAGCGAGAGACCCGGGATCAATTCCTGGCAGGGCGAAACCTTGAGCAAGCTGCCCCTTTAATACCATGGGCTCCTATTTTCCATACAAATATCCTTACAGGGTATGTATGGGGTGTGAGTATCTCCAGAGAGAGTGTATGTATTCCATTCCACACCCAGGGTATCTCCATGTATGGTGGCATACATAGGTGTAACTGTGATTTGGATATTCTTAAGTGATCATGAGGGATTTCAAACAGCTGAATTACTGGAATCACAGAACCTCAAATGAAAAACAACAATAATTTGGTCACTCAATCCATGACTATTTGTTGGGCACTGCTGTGCACAATCGGCTGCCACGTATTTGCCCACAAAAATGTAGTCCATTCACTTCACAGAATATTCTGTGAATTGTTTGAGACGTCCCAAAGAGATGAAAACGCTGTATCAAATGAAAGGATTATTAATATTAAAAGGATTTGTGGGACATTGCAACTATCAATGTCTCTGAATACAGTAATATGGAAACAATATAAATATTTTAGTTTCTGTGTGGTGGTATATCTGGTTAAAGTGACCAGTAGGATTGGCAGCCACACAGTAGCAGTACTCTTGAGCAGCTGATTATGTTACATATTGATCCTCAGGTGGTGTTTCGTGGGATGACCTTTCTCTTGAATGCTTTTACTCTACGCTATGTCTCCAAGGAGATCATTGGACTTGTCAATGTGAGGTAGGAAATTTTAAACTGAGCATTTCAGTTTAATCTGATTTTAAGAAACTGATTAAGAGGGACCAAAAAAACGATTAAGCAGGAGAAAATGGATTCTCGCTAGTAAACTAGCTAGGAAGATAAAGACAGATTGTAAGAGTTTTGATAAGTGCACAAAGAGGAAGAGACTATCAAAAGTGAATGTGGGTCCATTGCAGGCAGAGACAGGAGAAATTATAATGGGGAATAAAGAAATGGCATGATGATTCATTAACCAAATATTTCGCTTTCGTCTTCATGTGAGAATACACTGAAAATTTACCCGAAATAGAGGAGAACCAAGAGGCTAATGTTTGTGAGGAACGTAAAGAAATTAACCTCAGTAAAGAAATACTACTGGAGAAATTGATGGGATTAAAAAATGATAAATCCCCTGGATCTGATGGCATGCATTCTCCAGTTTTAAAAGAGGTGGCTGCAGAAATAGTGAATGCTTTGTTTTTGATCTTTGAAAACTCGCTGGATTCAACGGTTCTCATTGATTGAAAGGTCGCAAACATAACACTCCTATTTAAGAAGGGTGGGAGACAGAAGATGGGGAACTATAGACCAGTTAGGATGACGTTGGTGACAGTGAAAATTCTAGAATCTATAAACAGGAACATTTATGATTTAGAAAATTTAGAAAATCATGACAGGATTAGCAGTCATGCCAACCCTCCCGGTGTCGCCGGGAGCTCCCGGTAAATCAGCCCAACTCCCGTGTGCCGTCTCCTCCTGGATTGGGAAATATAACTGACACTGACCAATTATCTTACCCCCCACGCTGCCGAAACACTTGTGCACGCGTACATCACCTCACGGCTGGACTACGGAAACTCTCTCCTAGTCGGCCTCCCCAGTTCCTCCATTCATAGGCTGCAGGCCATCCAAAACTCTGCAGCCCGTGTACTATCCCGCACCCACCTCCGCGACCACATAACCCCCACCCTCGCCCGTCTCCACTGGCTCCCCATCCTCCAGAGGATCGAATTTAAGATCCTCGTCCTCACCTTCAAGGCCTTACACGGCCTTGCTCCATCCTACCTAACCGATCTACTCTCCCCCTACACGCCCACCCGGACCCTCCGTTCAACAGGACTTGGCCTGCTCCAAGCCCCCCGCCCGAACCGCCCCACCATCGGAGGCCGGGCCTTCAGTTTCTCCGCTCCCACCTTATGGAATGCCATCCCTCAATCCCTCCGTTTAGTTTCTTCCCTTTCCTCTTTCAAGGCCGATTTGAAGACTTTCCTCTTCGATCGTGCCTTTTGTTCCACCCCGAACTCTTTTACCTCCCCTTCGTGTTTCACCCCTTCCCAAACACTTCCCTCCCAGCTCGGGTCACACGCCTCTTGTTCAGCACCTGGGGACGTCCTCCCGACGTGAAAGGCGCTCTATAAATGTAAATTGTTGTTATTTGTTGACCAGGGAGGGTCTGGGCCAAGTACAGCGATAGTGGAGATATGGCGTGCAGTGACGTCATGCGCAGGATTGACAAATGAAATCTCGTCATTCTGGTCACGTGCTTAGCAACAGCCCTTGGTTACGCTCTGAGTGACAGAAATACGAAAATGATGTCATCCTCAACGGCACTTTTCATTGGCTTTCACATTAGGGACCCCCCCCCCCCCCCCCAGCCCAGGGGGCATTGCCAGGGTCACCTCCCCCCCCCCCCAGCCCAGGGGGCATTGCCAGGGTCACCTCCCCCCCCACCCCCCCAGCCCAGGGGGCATTGCCAGGGTCACCTCCCCCCCCCCCCCCCCAGCCCAGGGGGCATTGCCAGGGTCACCTGCCTCCCCCCCCCCAGCCCAGGGGGCATTGCCAGGGTCACCTCCCCCCTCCCCCCCCCCCAGCCCAGGGGGCATTGCCAGGGTCACCTCCCCCCCCCCCCCAGCCCAGGGGGCATTGCCAGGGTCACCTGCCTCCCCCCCCCCCAGCCCAGGGGGCATTGCCAGGGTCACCTGCCTCCCCCCCCCCCCCCCCCCCAGCCCAGGGGGCATTGCCAGGGTCACCTCCCCCCCCCCCCAGCCCAGGGGGCATTGCCAGGCTCACCTCCCCCCTCCCCCCCCCCAGCCCAGGGGGTATTGCCAGGGTCATCTCCCCACCCCCCGCAGCCCAGGGGGCATTGCCAGGGTCATCTCCCCACCCCCCGCAGCCCAGGGGGCATTGCCAGGGTCCCCCCCCCCCCCCAGCCCAGGGGGCATTGCCAGGGTCCCCTCCTCCTCCCAGCCCAGGGGGAATTACCAGGGTCACCTCCGCCCCCCCCCCCCCAGCCCAGGGGCATTGCCAGAACGGCTCACATACAGGTAACTGACGAAAAGTATTGTGTAAATAGTGTTGTTGTTGTAAAGGATGATCTCTTAATTGCTAAAGAGCAGCGTATGAAATTAAAATTGCCTTTAAATTCTGCAGTTTTCCTTTTAAAAATTTAAGAGAATATAGAACTATAGAAGTACTTTTTGACGAATGAAAATAAAAATTTGGTAACTAAAAAATGTGTACAAGGAGCCCCCTCCTAAAGGCTTGAAAATACCTAAAACCCAGGAGCTTTCAGGGGCGCTTCCCCCTGGTCCCCCACCCAATATGTACGGCGTTCGCTTCACTCGTGGCGCTTGACAGATCCTCCCTAATTACACGATTCCAATGTTGGCATCTCTGGGTTAGGCAGAGCCAACACGGCTTTACGAAAGGGAAATCAACAACAACAAAAAATTATATTTATAGAGTGCCTTTCACGTCAGGAGGACTTCCCAAGCTGCCAACAAAATCATGCTTAATAAATCTTTTAGAGTTTTTTGCGGATGTAACTAACAGATTTGATAGGGATGAACCAGTAGATACATTGTACAGTAAAAGCCTGTTTATCAGGCACCTTCGGACCTGGCCAATGCCGGTTAAACGGCATGCCGGATATTCAGGTAGCCAGCTGCCAAAAACCCAACACAAAAAAAAATTACATTAAAAAAATATCATATCAATAATAGACTAAATAATAACAGAATATTGTATGGATAAAGCAATAAATATCGATTATAGTCAATAAACACAGCACACAATCACAAAGCAAACTTTGTGAATCAATAGCCCCAAACCCAACCCCCCCTCCACTCCTCTCATTTTCCATCTAAATTAATCAACTCGCCCCCTCTTTCCACCCCCACCAAAACAGTGTATAAACCCACAATACAGTCGGTTACACAGGCGATGTAGTATCCGTCAGGGAGAGGGGGAAAGGAAGGAAGGAAGGAAGGAAGGAAGGAAGGAAGGAAGGAAGGAAGGAAGGAAGGAAGGAAGGAAGGAAGGAAGGAAGGAAGGAAGGAAGGAAGGAAGGAAGGAAGGAAGGAAGGAAGGAAGGAAGGAAGGAAGGAAGGAAGGAAGGAAGGAAGGAAGGAAGGAAGGAAGGAAGGAAGGAAGGAAGGAAGGAAGGAAGGAAGGAAGGAAGGAAGGAAGGAAGGAAGGAAGGAAGGAAGGAAGGAAGGAAGGAAGGAAGGAAGGAAGGAAGGAAGGAAAGGGGAGAAAGGGAGAAATCATAGAATCATAGAATCATAGAATTTTACGGCACAAAAGGAGGCCATTCGGCCCATCTAGTCTGTGCCGGCTCTTTGAAAAGAGCGATTCAATCCCACTGCCCTGCCCGCTCCCCATAGCCTAATAGACCCGTTCTCCCTAAATAAAGATCTAATTCCCTTTTAAAAGTTGTTATCGAATCAGCCTCCACCACCTTTTCAGGCAATGCATTCCAGATTCGAACAACTCGCTGAGTGAAAAAATTTCTCCTCAGCTCCCCTCTACTTCGCCTTGAAACTAATTTAAATCTGTGACCACGAGTCACAGATTCACCCACGAGTGGAAATAGTTTTTCTCTATTTGCCCTGTCGAAACCCCTCATGATCTTATAAACCTCTATTAGGTCTCCCCTCAATCTTCTCTGCTCCAGAGAGAATAACCCTAGCCTATCTAGCCTCTCCTCATAGCTGAAGTCCCTCAATCCTGGCACCATCCTAGTAAATCTTCGTTGTACCCTTTCCAATGCCTTCACATCCTTTCTGTAGTGTGGTGACCAGAATTGAACACAGTATTCCAGCTGAGGCCTCACCAAAGTCCTATAGAGGTTAGTCAGCACTTCCTGACTTTTGTACTCTATACCCCTATTTATAAAGCCTAGTATCCCATATGCCTTGTCTACCTGTCCTGCCACCTTCAACGAGTCACTAACACAAATCCCCAGGTCTCTCTGTTCCTTTACACCATTTAAAATTGTACTATCTAGCCTATATTGCCTCCCTTCCTTTCTTCTCCCAAAATGCATCACCTCACACTTCTCTGCATTAAACTTCATCTGCCATGTGTCTGCCCACTTTACCAATTTGTCTATATCCTCTTGCAGATGGCTACTATCCTCCTCACTGTTTACTATTCTCCCTAACTTAGTGTCATCTGCAAACTTGGAAACGTACTCCATACACCCAAGTCCAGATCATTGATGTAGATTACAAACAGCAATGGTCCCAAAACTGATCCCTGTGGCACACCACTGCTCCAATCTGAAAAACAGCCGCTCACTACAACTCTCTGCTTTCTGTCTCGCTGCCAGTTGTGGATCCACGCTGCCACTGTCCCTTTTACGCCATGGGCCTTTAATTTCATAATAAGTCTCTCATGTGGCACTTTGTCAAATGCCTTTTGAAAGTCCATGTAAACTACATCAACTGCGCTACCATTATCCACCCATTCCGTTACCTCATCAAAAAATTCTATCAGATTTGTAAGGCAAGATTTGCCTTTAATAGAGAGGAAGGAAGGAGAGGGGGAGAAAGAGGGAGAGGGAAAAACTGACAGTGCCCCTTTAAGAAGAAAAAAACGAAGTGCCACTTCAGGCAGCATTCAGAACTAATCGTACTGTACTCTCCTGCGACAATCGACTCATTAAATACGCCACCGCGATTGTGCCGGATAAGATCCGGTTATTCGAATGGGGACCTTTTTTTTTGAGGTGCTGATTATGTGGAAGTAACGGTTGATCGGGTCATGGATAAACAGGCTTTTACTGTATTTGAATTTTCAGAAAGCATTTGACAAGGTGCCACATAAAAGGCACATACAATTAGTGCTCATGGAATTGAAGGTAATTGGCATGGATTGGAGAGTGGCTATCAGGAAGAAAACAAAGAGTAGGGATAAACAGATCCTTCTCAGATTGGCAGGATGTGACAAGGATCAATGCTTCAGCCTCAACTATTTAAAGTGTATATCATTAATTTAGATGAGGAAATAGAGCTTAACATATCTGATTTGTGGATGATACAAAGCTAGATGTGAGGATGACACAAGAATGTAAAGGGATATAGATAGGCTAGGTGAGTGGGCAAGAAGGTGGGGGATGGAGTATAATGTGGGGAGGTATGAAGATATTCACCTAGGTCAGTAGTTCCCAACCTTTTTTTGCTGCAACCGAAATTAACCACAAGCAGGTCCTCGCGATCCAATCTTTTTTTGTTGCGACCCAAATTAGCCTCCGACATGTCCTCCCATCACTGGGGGAGCGATATTGCGACTGAAGCTCAGCTCAGCCAAAACGTTATCTCCGTCTGTTTTGTGGACTCAGCGCAACTCATAAGTACACTCTTTATACAAATTGGTCAGTGGTGTTGCTTTTTTTTTAGTGTTAAAAGCTTTTTTCAGCTTTAAAAAAGCATTTTCAACATTAAAAAAAGGAGAAAAAAAACTATTCTAATGACCCTTTGCGACCCTATTGAGGACCCCCACGACCCTGATTTGGGTTGGGAGCTGAAGTTGGGAACCACTGACCTAGGTAGTAAAACTAGAAAAGCAGATTATTTTCTGGCAGGGGAGAGACAAAATAGTGTGAGTGTTCAGAGGGCTTTGAGTGTCCTTGAACGCCAGTCACAAAAAATTAGTGTGCAGTTAGAGCAAGCAACTAGGAAGGCAAAAGGCTTAGAGTACATGACTAGAGAAGTCTTGCTGCAATTATATAGGTCCTTGATGAGACCATACCTAGAATATTGTGTGCAGTTTTGGTCTTATTTAAGAAAAGACATACAGGTAGACCCCGCTTAACGAACGCTCGGTCAACGAAAGTTCATTATAACGAGGGTTTCTATTTGTGCCACTTATCCACTTAATGAAGACTGCTTTCGCTATAACAAATGTTTACACACACTTTAAATCTCGTGGGCTTCTCGTGCACAGCTTCACATGGGTAGCGTCTCTCCCAGTTGCCCCCACAACACACGCTCAATCTTTAGTGTGCCTCAGTTAAGCAGTGCAGTGCATATGGGAGGAGCTTAAGCGGCAGGATGCTTTGTGGCTTCAATAATAGTAAGTCGAGGATTGTCTGTATTTTATTGTTTATTGTTGTATTTAGTAGGGTCTGTCGATATGGAAATTTTCCGATTTAGATATATCGATGGGCTCATATCGAGATATACCGATATATCGATATTTTCGGGGGTTTCGTACTGCACATGCGCGCGTGGCGCGAGGTGCGCGCGCATTCGGGGAGGTAAATATCTCTCTCTGTGTCTCTCACACTCACTCTCTCCATCTCTGTGTTTTTCTGTCTGTGTCTCTGTGTCTCTCTCCTCTCTCACACCCCCCCCGCCATCTCTCTCTCCCCCCCACAACCCCCTGCCATCTCTCTCTCCCCCCCCACACCCCTCCGCCGTCTCTCCCCCCTACCCCACCCGCCATCTCTCTCTCCCTCACCCCTTGGATACCTGTATATTGTATTTGAGGACTATGAATACAATATGGCGGCTTGCACCTCGGTCTGTGCATTGTGTATAGAGATGAGCATTCTGGGTCTTGTAGTGCAGTGCGCGCGCATTCCGATTTGTGAAATGCCTATATCGGCATATCGATATGAAAATTATATCGGATATAACCGATATATCGTCGGACCCTGGTATTTAGAAATATTTTAATATTTTATTGTTGTATTTAAAGTTGTGTAGCCTTCAATAGCAGTTATATCTACCTTAGGCCTTCGCTAGTACAGGTTGAGCGTCCTGAATCTGGCAACCTTGGAACCGAGGCCGAGTCGGTTTTCGTGTTTTTCCGGACTTCGGAACGTGTTTCTGATGTCTGAAGTTAGGAAACGCCCGAGCCCAGGTTTGGATATTTCCGGATTTCGGAACGCCAGAAGTGCGTCCCGAGTCTGGAAATGCCTGTGCCCGGGTTGCGATATTTTGGTGCAGTGACTGTGAAGACCTTGCCTGGAACAGGTAGGATTGGCGTTCTTATTCTTGCAACTCTTGTCACAGTACAGTAGTTGGATTTCATTTTTTGACTTTTCACTGGGCTCGGCTGGCGGCAGAAATGGTTTGACAGGGATTCCGGAACATTTTACGTTTTCCGGACGACCCTGCCACCAATCGTCCTGGAGTCCAGATTCTGTAACATTCCAGATTCCGGAACTCTGGATTTTGGCCGCTCAACCTGTACACCGAAAATGTTAGCTCTAGGAACGGCTAGGGACTAAACTGATTTTAGCGGGGAGCCTCGGGTCTGGGTGGCGGTTTGGCTGCAGCCAAATACAGTAATACAGTTAAACTCTCGCTTAACAAATTTTTTGCATAACAAAGGATTTTAAAGTCCCTAAACCCTTAGTTAAGCGCGGTCTACCTATACTCACCTTAGAGGAGGTGCAGTGTAAATTCATTAGGTTAGTCGGATAAGTGGCTTGACCTACAACAACAATAAAATTGCATTTATGGAGCGCCTTTTATGTCAGGAGGACGTCCCGTCATTGAACAGTCATTGTTTCAGCCTCGAGCTGAGGACCTCCCAAGGCGCTGAGGATATATTGTCAACTAGGCCTATAATCACTAGAAAATAAAAAAAATGAATGGGGATCTTATAGAAACCCATAAGATTCTTAAGGGGCTTGACAGAGTAGACAGTGCGAGATTGTTTACCATGGTTGGAGAAGCTAAAACTACAACAACAACAACAAAAATACATTTATAGATCACCTTTCATGTCGGGAGGACGTCCCAAGGCGCTGGACAGTCATTGTTTCAGACTCGAGCTGGGGTTGAGGACGGGGAGGGTGGAGGGAAAGGGGAGGATTTGAGGTGATTGATGGGTCCTTCGAAGAAGAAGATCCTGAGGTGGGACTTGAAGGAGGCCATGAAGGGGGTGAGGCAGAGGGACTGCGAGATGGAGTTCCAGAGGTTAGGGGAGGAGTGGCTGAAGCCTCGCATGCCAAGGGTGGGGCGGGTGGGTCGGGGGACGTGGAGCAGGCCAGAGCCTGTTGAGCTGAGGGGATGGGCAGGTTGGTAGGGGGGTTAGGAGATCGCCGAGATAGGATGGGGTGAGGCTGTGGAGGGCTTTGAATGTGAGGATCAGGATCATGAATTGAACTGGGTGATGGGGAGCCAATAGAGTTGGGTGAGGATGGGGGAGATCAATCAATCAATCAATCAATCAATCAATCAATCAACCAACCAACCAACCAACCAATCAATCATACATTTATATAACGCCTTTCACGTCGAGAGGACATCCCAAGGCGCTGTATAGTTAGGTAGGGACAAGAGCAGGGAGGGAGGGGTCGGGACAGGATGCAGAAGAGTAGGAAAATTGACTGTATATTTGAGATATGAGATGGGGTCATGAAGCTTGGAGCAGTAGAGGATATGGACCATAGAGTTCTGGATTATCTGTAGCCTATGAAGGGAGGAATTGTGAAGGCCGAAATAGTTGTCGTAGTCTAGCCAGGGTGTGTTGAAGGCGTGAATGAGAGTTTCAGCTGCCTGAGGGGTGAGATAGTGGCAGAATGGGGCAATATTGCGGAGGTGAGGGAAGGCAGAGCGGGTTTCCTCCCCTCCCAGAGTGGGGGAGGAAAGACAGATGAGGATCGAACAAGACACCTAGGTTGCTGACTGGCGGTGAGTTTGAGTATGCAACAGGGCTGTAGGACTCGAGTTCTGGACTCGGAATTAAGACTGGTCTCGAATCCTCATTTCAAGGACTCGGATTCGGCTGTGCAGGACTCGGACTCGACACCAGGGACTCGAGGACTCGGGCTTCGATGCCACCGCAAGTCCGACAAGTATGAGCTGAGCTGCGCTATTTTCTGTAGTTCGCGCAAATGCTACACTGGCCGAACTACCCGAAATCCTGTAGTGGAATTTGCATATGAACCCATTGAACTGTGACTCAGTATCCCATGTGGGAAACCGCAGAAGTAACCACTGAACTAAAAGACTTAGAATGCTCATCTCTATACACAATGCACCAACCAAGGTGTCGCCGTCAAGCTGCCACATTGCGTAGTCCTCGGATACAATATACAGGTATACGAGGGGTGGGGGGAGAGGGGGGAAGTGGGGGGAGAGAGAGAGACGGGGAGAGGTGGGGAGAGCCAGTGGGAGAGGGAGGGAGAGGGGGGGGGGAGAGATAGAGAGGCAAGGGGAGAGAGGGAGAGGGGGGGGGAGAGAGAGGGAATGTGATAATATACAGTATATATAATAGACAGACAGACAGATGTTTTGTACACAAAATTTCACTAATTCACTAAAGTACTTCTCATCAAAATCAATAGTTTTGCTGTACATTTAGACAATAAATAAGAAGTGTACCAGTCTACCTCATCCTCTAGTTTACATAAGAATACTTTTTGTAATGCAAAATTCATAAGAAAGCAATATTTTGTTCATTTTGTGTACAAAATATATGACAAGTTGCTCTCATGTGAGGTCATCATATTGCCAATCGCAATACACGTAGCCCCCGCTTAACGAAACATCACTATAACGAGGGTTTCTATTTGTAACCCCCTCCCCCCTATGCCCTTAGCGAAGGCTGCGCTCGTTATAACGAAAATTTTAAATCTCGCGCGCTTCTGGACACAAGCGCACATACATACACAGCGTCAGTTAAGCAGTGCAGAACCTCCTTTATGGGAGGAGCTTAAGCAGCAGGATGTTTCCTGGCTTCAATAATAATAGTGTAGTATTGTAAGTCAAGATATGGGGTGGGGGGCGATAGACAGGGATAGACAGATAGTGGGGGGCTAGAGAGGGAGGGAAGGGGGATAGAGATAGAGGGGGGATGGAGGGGAGGGGGGGTATAGAGAGATGGAGAGGGGGATGGAGAGGGGGGGCAGAGAGAAAGAGAGGTGGGGAAGGGGGGCAGAGAGAAAGAGAGGAGGGGAGGGGGGGGCAGAGAAAAAGGGAGGAGGGGAGGGCAGAGAGAAAGAGAGGAGGGGAAGGGGGGGGGCAGAGAGAAAGGGAGGAGGGGGGGGCAGAGAGAAAGAGAGGAGGGGAGGGGGGGGCAGAGAGAAAGAGAGGAGGGGAAGGGGGGCAGAGAGAAAGAGAGGAGGGGAGGGGGGGGCAGAGAGAAAGAGAGGAGGGGAAGGGGGGCAGAGAGAAAGGGAGGAGGGGGAGGGCAGAGAGAAAGAGAGGTGGGGAAGGGGGGGGGGGCAGAGAGAAAGGGAGGAGGGGAAGGGGGGCAGAGAGAAAGAGAGGTGGGGAAGGGGGGGGGGGCAGAGAGAAAGGGAGGAGGGGAAGGGGGGCAGAGAGAAAGAGAGGTGGGGAAGGGGGGCAGAGAGAAAGAGAGGAGGGTGGGGGGGGGGGGGCAGAGAGAAAGGGAGGAGGGGAAGGGGGGCAGAGAGAAAGAGAGGTGGGGGGGGGGCAGAGAGAAAGGGAGGAGGGGAAGAAGGGCAGAGAGAAAGAGAGGAGGGGAGGGGGGGGCAGAGAGAAAGAGAGGTGGGGAAGGGGGGCAGAGAGAAAGGGAGGAGGGGAGGGGGGGCAGAGAGAAAGAGAGGAGGGGAGGGCAGAGAGAAAGAGAGGTGGGGAAGGGGGGCAGAGAGAAAGAGAGGAGGGGAGGGGGGGCAGAGAGAAAGAGAGGAGTGGAGGACGGGGGTAAAGAGAAAGTGGAGGTAGAGAGAAAGTGAGGAGGGGGGAGGAAGAAAGAAGCACGTCCCGAGTCAGGAAATGTCAGTCCATATTTCAGTGGCGGTGACCGTAAAGACGTGGCCTAGAGCAGGGAGGATTGGTGTTTTTATTCCTGCAATTTTTGTCACATTCCGTATTCCGGAACTCCGGACTTTAGGTTGAGCAGCCAATACACCGAAAACGTTAGCGCTAGGAACTAAACTGATTAGCGGGGAGGCTCGGGTCGGGGGCGTTTTGGCTGCCGCCAAATACAGTAATACAGTTAACCTCTCACTTAACAACACTTTCGCTTAACGAAGGGTTTTAATGTCCCTAATCCCTTTGTTATGTGGGAGATACCTGTAGTGCATAACAGTAATTACTCTTTTCAAAAGTCTGTATCTTGCTAACCAAATGTCCAATTTTCTTCAAACCTTCCACCAGTTTCAATAAAAGCGTATACCACAAGCCAGCTAAGTTACTAGTTCCAAGTCAAGTTTAAACTGCAAAGTCTCTAAACTGCAGTCAGACGTTTGAGCTAGAATTTTTTAATTAGGCAAACTTATCAATTTGAAGCTCTCCAAAAGACAAATTTAATAAGGCACAGGTTACTGCGGAACTACTGCTTAACTGCATGTTTGGAGAGGATTAACATCAACTTTCTAGACACTTGTTCTTCATGTCCGACCGCGTTACCTTCCTCAAATTAATGAATGCATATCACTGTCTTAGCATTTTGTGAATCTTCATTTCAGTGAATATCAGTGCAATGGCTTTATCAGACAAGTGACTGACAACTTGAGAAGTCAATATTCCTTGTACTTCAGGGACTAAAAATACAATTTTGATTTGTTCTTGAACCAAACTATTAAGCGCTTGAACTTCGGGATAATGAGTCAATTTATTGCATAAAGCCATGAAGTAAGAACCCAACCCTTGTAAACAAAGTGTAGCAAGCAATATACATCAAAAAAAGGTATAAGACTGAAATTCTAGTGTGGTGATGGCCGTGAATTTTTACATGAAGGACTCGGACGTTAAAAAGTGGCAGGAACTCGGACTCGGACACCAGGGACTCGGATGAAGAGGACTCGACTATAGCCATAGTATGCAACCATGGAGGTTGACGTGTGAAGGCGCTGTTGCGAGCCAATTAGGCAGGCCTCGGTCTTGTTGACATTCAACTGTAGAAAGTTAGGCTCTCATCCAGGATTTGATATCTGACAGGCAGTCTGTCAGGACAGTAGTGGTTCTGGAGTCAAGGGTAGAGGTAGAAAGATAGAGTTGGGTGTCATCCGCATTCAAATGGAAGTTGATCCCATGTCTACGGATGATGTCGCCAAGTGGGAGCTTGTAGATAGTAACAAGTAGGGGGCAAGGACAGAGCCCTGGGAGACGACACGGGTAACATTGTGGGGGCTGGAAGTGAAGCTGTTGGTGGCGACAAAGTGAGAAAGGTAGGAGTCGAACCAGGCGAGGAGAGGTCCGTGAAGTTTGAGGAAAGATAGTGTAGGAAGATGGAATGGTCGACAGTGTCAAAGGCAGCAGAGTGGTAAAGGAAAAAAAGGAGTTAGAGAGAGCCCTGATCCTGTGATCAGGGCTCTCTCTAACTCCTTTAATATGTTTAATATGTTTAATATGTCGTTAGAGACTTTGACCAGGGCCGTCTCCCTGGCAGGCTCGAGGGGCCAAATGGCCTACTCTTGCTTCTGTTTCTTATGTTTATCCTGATCTAAAGTTGAAGAATAAATTCACCTCTTTTGTATGACAAGAAACTTTTGTATAGCAAGTCTTAATTTTTGTGAAACATACCATATTCCAAACGTTAAATAGTGGCACCGCCCCCTAACTCAGCAAAGTTTTTGTTGCGCCCCCACCCCCCCTTCACATCGAATATTTTTGCAAATGATATCAGTAATTTCAATGTATTCTTTAACGGTTTTTAACCAGTTTTAACAAAAGTATTAACAAAAAACATTAAATTGTTTTAAAAAAACTACTTTTAGTAGTTTTAGTAGTAAAAGCACGTTTAAAATAAACGGGCTTTTACTGTACTTACATGTACAACATTAGAATTTTTTAGTTTGATGTGTGAGTTTGCTTTTCAGCGCAATGTTTCTCCTTGACTGCCCTCCCTCCCTCCCTCCCTCCCTCCCTCCCTCCCTCCCTCCCTCCCTCCCTCCCTCCCTCCCTCCCTCCCTCCCTCCCTCCCTCCCTCCCTCCCTCCCTCCCTCCCTCCCTCCCTCCCTCCCTCCCTCACTCACTCACTCACTCACTCACTCACTCACTCACTCACTCACCCACCCACCCACCCACCCACCCACCCACCCACCCACAATAACGGCCGCCCCTCTCCAGCCAACGCTAAATGCCCCCCCAAGGTTTGGAAACCACTGCCATAGGCCCAGATTCCAACTGTCATTACATTCTATTTTTAAGGAATTTTACTTCTGGGCTTGTCAAGGAATTTTCAGCGCCTTGGTAGGTCCTTCCGTTGTGAAAAAGGCTATGAAAAATGTAATTTTGTTGTTGTTATTGTTGCAATCGATTACCATCTCTTTCTGCTCAGACTTACCTTGATGTATTCTACCATTATCTTCCTGGCACGAGAAGCATTTCGAAAAGCTTGTCTAAGCGGTGGTGCGGAACAAAATTGGACGCAGATTATAAACCTGCTCTGGCTAACGTGAGTTTAATTCTCGGGCAAGGTGAAACCTTAGACAAGTTTCCTTACTTTTGAAACCATGTTTACCTAGCAGTAAGTGATCAAATGGTGGATTACTTTCTGGTGATTACTCTTCCCACCCTTTACTCGCTCCCTCAGTCTTCCTCCTTTACTCATTCCCTCACTCTCTTTCCCCCCCTTTGCATCTTTTGTCCTATCCCACACCAGACTGGGTAAACCTATCATTCTCATCTTTCTTCACGTCCATTGACTCTCTGTTTCCCAGCGGATCGAGTTCAAGGCTCTCGTTCTCACGTTGGTGGTACACAGAGTTCAGAGAGATGAAGAAGTAAATAGAGATTGCTTAATTATGATAGTGATGTCCGAGATGGTGAATAGGTTATTACTAGGTCAAGGGTGTGGCTGCCGACATGAGGAGTTAATGTGGAAGGAAAGGCTGAATTGGGTCCTGCAGATGAACGGCACTGCTACAATGGGAAAGGTAGAAATTATAGTAAGGTAGTGAGCCTTGGTGAGAGGGAAGCTGTCGCTTGAGCAGGTTTTGGTCATTCCAATCATGTCTATACTTTCATCCAAGTTGAGATCATGCATAGTGGAGGCTTTATTTGACAAAAGCATATCTGCTCTGGAGGGAATGTGAAGGGGATAGAGAGCCATGTAGTTTGCAGGTGGATTGAGGAGGGTGAATGTCGGGAAACAGGATTTGATGTGAAGTGAATGGACTCATTTTTATTTGTGAGATTTCTTTGCCGGAATCCCGAGAGAAACTCCCTTCTCCTTTCGAATAGTACCTGAACAGGCACAACAGGCCTTGGTTTAATATCTCATTCAAAGGACAACACAATGCAACAAATTCCTCTATTCATTGGAGCATAGATTACATGAGTTTAATTTCGCAACGTGGAGTTTGAACCCGCAATCTTGTGAAATGAGAGTGATACCAACTGAGCCAGACTGACACTCCTTTAATTTTAATATTGTTTAATGTATACCATTTGGTGTATATTTTCTCTCCTCATTCTTTTCAGAATATAATCTCACTTTTCTGCTTTCAATGTCATCTGTTTTATTCTCTTTTACATTATCTACTGTCTTCCTTCATTACATCCCAGCTGGATTATACAAATACCTTTTCCTGGTCGACCATCCCAGTTCTTCCCTCCACAGGCTGCAGATAATCCGGAACTCTGCGGCCCGTGCCCTCTACCGTTCCAAACTCTGTGATCCCATCTCCCCCAACTCCATTGGCTCCCCATCATTCAGAGGATCCAATTCAAGATCCTGGTCCTCACATTTAAAGCCCTCCACAACCTCACCCCACCTACATCCGTGACCCCCTATCCCTACATCCGTGACCAACTTGCCCGCCCCCTCCGGTCAGCATGCCCTGACCTGCTCCACATCCCCCGACCCACCCACCCAACCATTGGCGGGCGAGCCTTCAGCCACTCTGCCCCCAACTCTGGAACTCCATCCCAAAGTCCCTCCACCTCGCCCCCTCCCTATCCTGCTTCAAGTCCTAACTCAAGACTCTCCTCTTCGATGGACCCATCGGCAATTCCTTCCCCCCCACCCCCTCCCGTCCTCAGCTGGGGTCTGAATCAATAACTGTCCAGCGCCTTGGGACGTCCTCATGATGTGAAAGGTGCTATACAAACGTAATTTTGTTGTTGTTCCTGAAGTTGCTTCACAATTACCCACTGATTGTTCGCAGGAATTGTGCAAATATTATGTGATCCTGATTGTGTTTGGCTGTGTCTCAGACATTCTGTGCTTGTGTCCCTCTGATAGGGTGCCTCTGGGTATGCTGTGGGCTGTGCTACTGAGCTGGGTCTGGCTACGACTGCTGCACGTCCCAGACCCAGCATTGCTACCACATTATGAGGCTGCAGTTGTGTTCTTTAGTCTCTCTGCAGTGGTAGAGTTGCTTGTGGAGCCACTTTGTGTGCTCGCACAGGCACACATGTTTGTGAAGCTCAAGGTAAGTGCCAAAGTTGTCACTTAGTTATGCATTTGATTATATTTTTTCCCATTTTGAAATGATGTTTTTTACTCATTAGATTAATTGCATTCCCCTGTTGGAAGATTGTACTGGTGATGTTCTCCATGTAGGAAATGCTCTATCCCTGTTTCTCCATCTTGGAGTTTATCATACATTGGACACAATATTCTTAACTAGCAAATAATTTCAATAAATTTAGTATTGGTAACTGGAGGGCAGAGATTTAAGATAATTGAAAAATTACTACCGTATATCTCCGCGTATAAGGCACACTTTTTTGCACGTCGGAAGATCTCGAAAGTGGGGGGTGCGCCCTATACGCAGGTACAAGCAATTGTGAGCCTCGGAAATACAGTAAACAGGGGGGGCGGCCGGCGCGCTGTCAGCCGGGGTTTGGTCAGTGTCCGGCGGGGGTTGGACGGAGCGGGTGACGGGGCTTCGGCCTCGGCCGCCCGGGCAGCGGCAGCAGCAGCGGACTTCAGTGCTGTGCTTACCTTCTGCCGAACCCAGTCTGCCTGCCTCCCTCCCTGCCGCTCTCTCTCCCTGCCTGCCTGCGTGCCGGCCTGCCTCTCTCCCTCTCTCTCTCCCGGGCTGCCGGCCTGCCTCTCTCCCTCTCTCTCTCTCCCTGGCTGCCGGCCTGCCTCTCCCTCTCTCTCTCTCTCCCTGGCTGCCGGTCTGCCTCTCTCCCTCTCTCTCTCTCCCTGGCTGCCGGCCTGCCTCTCCCTCTCTCTCTCTCTCCCGGGCTGCCGGCCTGCCTCTCCCTCTCTCTCTCCCTGGCTGCCGGTCTGCCTCTCTCCCTCTCTCTCTCCCGGGCTGCCGGCCTGCCGCTCTCCCTCTCTCTCTCCCGGGCTGCCGGCCTGCCTCTCTCCCTCTCTCTCTCTCCCTCCCTCCCTGCCTGCCTGCCTCTCTCCCTCCCTACCTACCTGTCTCTCCTGTCTCTCCTCCCTTCTGCCGGCAATATCATTGAAAATGCTTCCGGTTTTTTTTCACCAAGAAAAGGTCAAAAGTGGGGGGTGCGCCTTATACACGGGTGCGCCTTATACACGGAGATATACGGTACTTCAGATCTTTGTCACTGAAGCACTCAGTCATTTTTCATCACATCTTGCTTAGATTTTTCCAATCCTCTTTTTGCGGGTCCGCTCTCTCCACATAAGATGCAATTATTTCAAAACATGCATCCTCAACTGCACCAAATCTCCATGTCTATCACTAGTTTCCATTGGATGTCACCTAATTGATTGAATTTTAGCTCATCTTTTATTTTGTACTAATCTCTATGAAGCATTCCCGCTTCACACAGAAGTTTTTTTTCCATTTGAACTGCATTCTCTTTAGATTACTGTTAGAGATTAATTTCTCAAGGTGAAATATCAATTTCTCTGGTCAAAAATTAGGTTACAGCCAGCCTCCGATTGACCAGGTATTACTGATTTATTTCTTTTACACCAGGTTTCTTTTACTCAGGTATACTCATTGAGCTGACACTAAAGCAAGCAATATTACATTACAGGGCACACATAATCCTCATACACAATAATACCTGGCACACATTACTCGAGGTTAAGAGGGATAGTCCTTTTCTTGTCTTTTCCTTCCAGTCGGCTTCCTTACTGTCGTGGTACAGTTTCTTCCATCAGTGGTTCTTCCTTCTCGAGAGCGTCTTGATTACTGTCGGTTTACTGTTTCTTCCATCGGGTTCTGCTCGTGTTCTCTTCTGTCTCCGCTCTGCTCTATTCTTTTGTCTCAACACTTTTATCCTTTCTTGGACACATGGTGTTCACGTGAACATCTCATGCCACTCTCGTGCTTATTCACATTCTCTTTTACACCCAACTCTGCCTTTCTTCGCAAACGAGCTCTTCTTATCGCAGTCTGTTCTAACCGGTTTCTAATGGTGACCTTGACAACTCAAACTATGTGTAGTAACTTCCCTTATCTTATGCAGCAGTTATACAAAAACACCACATAGCATCATTCTAGCCCACTCTCTGTTTTTAACAGTCTATACTAATTTTAACCAGTTCTTCACCAACTCTAACAGTACAAATACACAATGTACAGTAGAATTTAATTCACTGGGTGTGCTTTAGTGATTGTGCAAAATTAAATGGTCTTCCAAAACTAATAATATCTTTATATGCAATGGGATAGGCAATTCTTTGCAGTGTTGTAAGAATTGTGCCCATTCCATTAAAAAAGGTGGGCAACAAATTGAATGCAAAACAATATCTTACTGATACCATTTGCAGAATTGAGAAGTGCCTTTTGGAGTCCTTTAGTTTAGTGGTTAGGGCACTCGCCTTGCAATTCAATCCTATACAATTCCATTTTGAAAGCTATTATCAAATCTGCTTCCACCACCTTTTCAGGTAGTGCATTCCAGACTATAACAAATCTCTCGGTAACAATATTTTTCCTCGTCTCCCCTCTCGTTCTTTTGACGATTATGGTTTTACATACCAACCAACCAACCAGAGTAAACAGTTTATCCCTATCTATTCTAACCAAAAACCCTCATAATTTTGAACACATCTATTGATTCTTTCCTCCATCTTCTATGCTCTATAAGCAGAACAATCCTAGCCTCTCTCATATCTCCATATAATTGAGGTCCCTTATCCCTGCTATCATTCTGTCATGTGTCTGCCCATTTTTCCAGCATATCTGTGTCCTGTTCTGACCATTCTGTGTCCTGTTCTGACCATTCTGACCATTTACTATTCCAAATTTTTTGTCGTCTGTGAACTTTAAAATTTGTCTCTCTATACCCAAGTCCAGGCATTAATATTCATTAAAAAGAGCAGTGTTCCTGGGGACACCAATGTATACCTCACTGGAAAACAACCATTCACTGCTTTCCATCTCCCAGCCAATTCAGATCCATGCCACTGCCACTGTTCTGTAATCCCATGGGCTTTAATTTTGCTAACAAGTCTATTATATGGCACTTTATCAAACAACAACAACTTTGATTTATATAGTGCCCTCCACGCTGGACAGCGTCTCAGAGCGCTTCACAATAGCAGATCCTGGGACCGAGCCAGGGGCAGGGGTAGAAAGGTGACTAAAGGCACGGTCGAAGAGAAAGGTCTTCAGCTGGGACCTGAAGCTGAGAAAAGAGGGGTTGAGGCGAAGGTACTGAGGAAGGGAATTCCGGAGCCCCGGGGCCTAGTGGCTGAAGGCACGGCCGCCGAGGGTGGAGTGGAGGATTCGGGGGGGACTTGGAGGAAGCCAGACCCAGTGGAGCGAAGTCAGCGGGAGCTGGTTTGAGGAGAGAGGAGATCAGAGAGGTAGGGGGGTGCAGAGGAGTGGCGGGATTTGAAGACAAACGCCTTTTGAAACTCCATATACACAACATCAACTGCGCGACTTTCATCAACCCTCTGCATTATTTAATGTAAAGCAAATCTTCCTCAAGTGATCTTTCACATCAAAGAATGTTGCAGTATTGAAACAAGCCTTTAAGCCCATATGCGCTATATTTTTTCTCCTCGTGCCAATCTGATTGATTCTATTTCCTGAAAACCCTTTAAAATATGTCACAGTGAAGAACCGTACACCCTACATTATTCCCAGCCAATCGTGCAAAGCCAGATGCTTGTTCTAGAATCAGTTAAAGTGACAGTGCGAATCATCTGCAGGTAGATCTTACAAACTGAATGTGTACTGATTCTGAATGTAACCTTGAGTACAACATTGTTTGACTGTTTATCTGTCTTTATTTTTCCAGGTAATTGCCGAAAGCCTGTCCATGGTAACAAAGTGTGTGCTGACAGTCACGTTAGTCATGGTTGTACCACAATGGGGCCTCTACATATTCTCTTTAGCCCAGGTAAATCAGCAACTGTCCACCTGTTCATTTCTACAGTTTTCCCTCTTCTGAAATTGACAAAGGAAATTGTGAAGGACTGACACAGGCTAGAGAATCTGGGTTTGATTCTCTGGCAGGGTGAAACATTAGGCAAGATTCCTTACTAAACACACCTCTGTTTACCAGCCAGTAAGGAATCCAATTGTTAGTCAATTGGCGGATCGCTTTTCCGGGTTAATAATCCCTATATACAGTATAAAAAGAAAGTCAATCCATGATTGTTTGTGAGACTGTGTGCAATTGGCTGATATAGTCAATTTTACCGTATATTCTGAGAAGTGCTTTGACACGTCTCTTAAGTCGTGATAAGGTGCTATATCAAATCTGAGGATTATTATGATTATTATGATTATTACCACTCCCTCGGCTGCCACTTTCTCCTCGGATACCGTTCTTCACATGTCAGCCTGTATTGTCCTGAAATGGTAACTTGCATCTAATCTCACAAAGTGGGTTTGAGTCAAAGTCTCCAGAGGTCATCAGTTTTTCACTCACAAATTAGTGACCAGAAACATTATTGCTTGATTTTTGCTTTCCTATCAGTTATTGTTGATGATAATCAACTCCCATCTTGGAAAGTGAAATGAATTTAAAAAAAATGCAGCAGTTACATAAAACGTGGGTTTTGTTTGTGCTGGTACAAGTGTGAAGTAGATGTTGTGTAAATGGACTTTCATAAGTAAGACTCGTGGAGTCCTGCAGCTCAGTGGTTAGAACACTCACCTTGCAAGCAAGAGACCTGGGTTTGATTCCAGGCAGTGCAAAACCTTGGGCAAGTTTCCTTACTCTACAAGCCTGATAATAATCCTTGAAAAAAAAATTGATCACTCAATCCACAACTGTCTTTGTGGGACACTGTTGTGCTCAATTGGCTGCCATGTTCGCCCAAATATAGAATCAATTCATTTTACAGTATAGTGAAGCGCTTTGACACGACTGAAAAGCACCATATAAAATGCAAGGATTATTATTGGTGATAGTAATAAATAAATATGATCTTAAATATAAGTCCTTTATCATATAATGGAAAATATTGCAGTTAGCTGTTATAGTTATTAAATAAAAGGTGTATGTTGGAAACAGGCAGAATGAGGGCTATGTTTTTCAAGGATTAGGAATTGCAATAGTAGATTTCATTTTATTATGGCCCTCAATAAATTGTTTAAATGGGAACATGAGTTACTGAGTTCTGATCTGAATGATGATAATCCTTGCATTTTATATTGGGAGGATACACTATCTCAAAGCACATCAAACGGTTTACTACAAAGTATAGTGATTGTATTTTGTCGGCAAATGTACCAGCTAATTTGTGTGCAGCAATGTCCCAATGTCAATGAACTGTGAAGTGAGTAACCAATATTATGTGGGAGATTATTGGCCAAGATACTAACAGAAACTGCCTTTGTGAATTGTAAAAGATCTTTAACATCCATCTTATTTATTCTTATTTGAAGGTGTTGCAATTCAGTACTCTACCGGCACCAGTTGATATCAATCACTTTAAAATCAAAAACAGTAGAGAGTCACACACAGACAGATAGTTACAGATATGGAGACAGATATGGAGAAAGACCCACACATACACATGGAGAGAATTATATACACATATGGAGAGAGAAGGAGAGATACACAGGGACAGAGAGAGAAAGATGCAGATAGAGAGACAGATGCAGAAAAAAACAACACAGACAGTGAGAGAGACAGAGAGAGATATAATAGAGAGAGACACACACAGATATATACAACAACAAAATTATATTTGTATAGCGCCTTTCACGTCGGGAGGATGTTCCAAGGCGCTGGACAGTCAATGTTTCAGACCCGAGCTGGGGTCGGGATTCGGGAGGGTGGAAGGAGGGGATTTGGGGTGAACCGATAGGACTGTCGGAAGAGGAGGGTCTTGAGACGGGATTTAAAGGAGGCCAGGTGGGTCAGGGGACACGGAGCAGGCTGGAGGAAGCGGGCAGGTTGGTAGGAGGTTAGGAGATCGCAGAGGTAGCATGGGACGTGGCCATGTAGGAATTTGAATGTGAGGACCAGGATTTTGAATTGAATCCTCTGGGTGATGGGGAGCCAATGGAGTCAGGCGAGAATGGGGTCACGGAGCTTGGACTGGTAGAGGACATGGGCCGCAGAGTTCTGGATTATCTGCAGCCTATGGAGGGAGGAATTGGGAAGACCGACAAGCAGGGTGTTGGCGTAGTCAAGCCTGGATGTGATGAAAGCGTGAATGAGGGTTTCAGCAGCCTGAGGGGTAAGGTAGTGGTGGATACATATATAGAGAGAAACGCAGATACAGAAAAAAGCACAAGAGAGAGATACTAAAACAGACAAAGAGAGATACAGAGAGACACACATAGAAAGAGAGCGTGACAGATGCGGACACACACACACGCATAACAGACAGAGACAGAGATCCCTTTTGCTCAGCAGATACTGACCTGATGCTCGTCTTCCAATTTTTCTTCACCAACAATGCTTCACAAACCGCATATTTAGTCACCTCCAACCTGGTGCAATGTATTCAACACTCTGAGATAATATGCCTCATGAAGTACATTTATCATTCCAACTTGTGGTTTGAAGTGAATAGACATTGTGCTTTTCGATGGCCTTATTCAAGGTGATAGTTTAAGCTCAGTTGGTAGCACTCTGACCTCTGAATCAAATGTTTGTGGTTTTAAACCCCCAAATTGGGACTTTGAATTCCCCTAATCTAGGCAGGGGGAGCCAACCTATTGACTGCCGAGGGTTGGATTCCCTATTTGAGTAAGGTCCATGGGGCACAAAAGCAATATTTTGTGTTTCCCTAAAACCATAACAATATTTACACATCATCCTTTTCATGTTGGAAGAACATCTCAAAGCGCTCGACACTTGGGTCAAGTGGGGGTGGAATCCGAGAGAGATGAGATAGGAGGGGAAAATATGACCAAAGGCGCAGTCAAAGAGTTAGGGCTTCACGTGCCTTAAAAGAGGGAGTGACTCGGAGGTCAGGAATGTAGCTCTGAGATCAGGGGTAAAGTGGCTGATGATTTAGAGATTGGGACAATTAAACATCCTTTCAGATGCACTGTACAATTCTGAACTTTGCAGAAATTAATGAATGTTTTTTTTTCTCTTTAGCTTGTTCATGCGGTGTTTCTGCTTATTTCGTATATATTGTATTTTGTGAAGTTTATTGGCTCACATGAAGCACGGAAGAATTCATTTCCTATAACCAAAGTGACAGATTTGCTCCCGAAATGTTTCAATGACCAGGTAACTAGATATGATGCAGTGTAATTTACGATTTATCTGACAGAAATCAGCTCACACTTCACTAAAAGATTAACAAATTACATAAATTTGGGGGAGCAGAACTGTGTCATCATAGGGAGACATAGGATAAATGCCTGAGGCTGATCACTGGCAAACACACATAATACACTAAAAGCCCGTTTATCCGTGACCTGATCAACCGTAACTTCCGTATAACAGGCACAGAAAAAAAAAGGTCCCCAGTCGAATAACCGGAATTTATTCGGTATCCCTTCGCGTCAGTATTTTGGAATGCTGCTACTAGGTGCCTGAAGGTGGCGCTACCTCAGATGCTGTTGGTACACAGCAGTAGAGAGGCAGAGAGAGAGAGAGACACGGTGAGTTGGTTAATTTAGATGGAAAATGAGAGTAGCCACAAAGCAACAAAACACACACCGACCCTGAGCAAAGCTTGCAGATCAATTTATCGGCTTTTATTTTAATAAAAAAGACTCATCCCAGCAATGCCCGATCTGCTCGTTTTACAGAGTGCAGTGTTTCAAGTTAGTGCACACACACACAGGCATCACAAGGTTTTTTGGAAAGAAAGTTGACTGAACTGAGCGGCCGCCGCTCTCTATTTTCTCAATAACACAAGCTCCTCTCTTCTGCCTCCAATGAGAACAGTGTCATTCAGACATGTAACTTTTGCACTAGTTTAACCTGGTCGCTGTGTGTAAAAGATTATTATTATTTATATATTATATTATATAAATGATTATTTAATCTATTAATATGCTATGTTTTTTTTAAATGTGAAAAAAAAATTAATTGCGTTTTCGGCCGAATATCTGGCAGGCGCTTTAACCGGCACTGACCAGATCCCGAGGGTGCCGGATAAATGGGCTTCTACTATAGTTTCCAGAATTAGGTAAGTGATATGTGTTCCTCCAAGGAGAGTGTGCATTCCATTCCAGTTCAATATCTCTAGAATTTCCATGTGTGGGTGGGATGTATGGAACTCTAGTTAGTTTGGATACTCTTAAATATGGTGATTGGATTCTGCACCTGGCTTATCAAGCTGAAGTGAAGTATTTCATACAGCAACAAATACAGAAATAAAGTAATGTAGCACCTCCTGTCAGGAGGACATATCATTGGACAATCTGGGGCTTGCACCTGAGTTGGGGTGCAGCCACAGATTGGTGGGGAAGATGACCATCTTAAGATGGTGAGGGAAGGGCGAGTCATCAGGATTCTGAAATGGTGTTCAAAAGCCAGGGCAGAGAGGCTGAACTTGATTGGCAGCTGTACACTTCTCTGGATGTATGATGCTTGTTCATGAACTTGGACTCCAAGTAATGGCTTCCAGCAGCTGTTACCCAAGTCTCAGAGTTTCCTCATCAGCTATCTGGCAGACCCTGCCTTCAGCATGGTGGGAGGACCTTTACAACTTGTGATGTTTCAGCTACCTTGATGTTCTTGAGCTCGAATTGTTGATGCTCCTACTCCTACCCTGCTTTGCTTTCCTTCCCCCTCCCACCTTTACTATGATTCCTATAAGGAACGTTTAGTGTGTATTTCCTGTAAATCTAATTAATATGACTTTATTTATTTTTATAGACAATTTTGGATTGGAAATTCACAGCTCTGACTTGGAGTTTCTATAAACAATCCTTCCTCAAACAAGTTCTAACAGAAGGTAGGACTTTTGGAATCTAATTTGAAGCTGAACATGGTTTCTGCAATTGCTTTCCTGTATTGCTCAATTTAACTCATCTTAACTATTTCTCTGGGAGTTGTGAAGGTATTGAATCTATTTTCAGAATTCTTTCAGGCAGCATATTCTAGACCAAAACAACTCTCCTCATCTCCCCTCTGGTTCTTTTGCAAATTATATTAAATCTGTGCCCTGGCTACTGACCCACAGAAACTGAAACAATTTCTGCATATCTATGCTTATCAAAACCCCTCATAATTTTGAGCACCTCTTTTAAATCTCCCCTTAACTTTCTGTTTCCAGGAAAACAATCTCAGCTTCTCTAGTCTCTCCACATAACTAAAATCCCTCGATCATCCCTGCTACCATTCTGGTAAATCTCCTGTGCAACCTCATCAAAGCCTTGATATCCTTCCTGATGTGTGATGCCCAGAATTGGACACAATACTCTAGCTGATGCCTAACCAATACTTTATAAAGGTTTCCTCACTTTTGTACACTATGTCTCTGTTTAAAAGCTCAGGATCCCATATGCTTTTTTTTAAACAGCTTTCAACCTGTCCTGCCAACTTCAAAGCACTGTGTACGTGAACCCCCAAGTCTCTCTGCTCCTCATCCCACTTTAAAACTGTACTATTTATTGTATATTGCCTCCCCTCATTCTTCCTCCCAAAATGCATCACCTAATACTTCTCTGCATTAAACTTCATCCGCCAATTTTGCAATTCTGTCTATGTTCTCCTGCAGTCTGCTACTATCCTCTTCATTGGTTATCACATTCCCAAGTTTTGAATCATCTGCAAACTTTAACATTTCGCTCTTTATACCCAAGCCCAAGTTATTCACATACTGTAAAAGCCAGTTTATCCGTGATCCGATCAAACGTAACTTCCATATAACCGGCACCTCAAAAAAAAGGTCCCCATTAGATGAACCGGATCTTATCCGGCACAACGTACCAGTATTTCAGTTTGGGGATTTCCAATCCCAAGAGTTCAAATATAACCAACAAGCCTTATTGGTATAAGTAGGTTTTATTATAAGTAGGTTGTAATTATAAGGTATAGGATATACAATGATCAAATCAAAGGTTAGTGTATTAATCAAATAACAGTATTGAGTATTAATATTTAATACTACTAAGGATAATGATTCCTTAACACATTAATCAAAACAAACTGAGGATACAATGGTATACTACCAGTTTTCACATTGCACTTTGCTGAGAAGTCGTGAAGAGCTCCGTTGGATACTCATGGCTGGATGCCATCCTAGCTTGGCACTCTCCCAGCTCCTTGTACTCCAACTCCCGCTTACTCAGGCTTCTCCAATTATACTTTGCTCTCCTCATACCTCGATTCCTACTAATTGGGTCCCAATCTATCTGGTATCCTTTGCTTCCAATTAAAAATGATTTATTAAACTTAGCTGTCTGTTCTGTCTTAGTCAGATGATGGAATCCTTTCCTTATCTCCTGATGCTAGGTACAGTTCAGGGTCTCTCTTCCTCCTAACTCATGTCCTCATCCACCCACTCATACCTGATCCACATAGTCAGTCTCTCTCACACTCTCTCACTCTCTCTGTCTTTCTCACACTCTGTCTCTCACTCTCACACACTCTCTCTCTGTCTCACTCTCTGTCTCCCGCGCTGTCTCTCACTCTCACTTTGTCTCTCACACACTCTCTGTCTCTCTTTCTCACTCTCTGTCTCTCTCACACTCTCTTGTCTCTCTCTTTCACACTCTCTGTCTCTGTACCTCTCTCTCTCACACACATTCTCGGTTTCTCTGTGTCTTCCTGTCTCTCACACTTTCTGTCTCTGTGGCTCCCCCTCTGTCTCTTTCTCTCACACACTTTGTCTCTCTTTCTCTATCACACACTCTCACTCTCTCTCACTCTCTCACACTCTCTTTGTCTCTCTCACACTCTCTCACACACTCTCTGTCTCTGTCTCTCACACACTCTCTGTCTCTCACACTCTGACTCTCACACTCTCTCACTCTCTTACACACTCTTTCTTCCCTGTGTGTGTGTCACTCTCTCTCACACATTCTCTGTCTCTCCTTGTCTTACTGTCTCTCACACTCTCTGTCTCTGTGGCTCCCCCTCTGTCTCTTTCTCTCTCTCACACACTTTGTTTCTCTTTCTCTATCACACACTCCCTGTCTCTCTCACACTCTCTGTCTCTCTCTCTCACTCTCTCTCACGCTCTCTGTCTCTCTCTCACTCTCCGTCTCTCTCTCTCACAATCTGTCTCTCTCACTCTCTGACTCTCTCTTACACACTCTCTGTCTCTCCGTGTCTTACTCTCTCTCACACTCTCTGTCTCTGTGTCTCTCCCTCTGTCTCTTTCTCTCTCTCACACACTCTCTGTCTCTGTGTCTCTCCCTCTGTCTCTTTCTCTCTCTCACACACTCTCTGTCTCTCTCTCTCACACTCTCTATCTCTCTCACACACTCTCTGTCTCTCTCTCTGTCACTCTGTCTCTCTCTCACACTCTGTCTCTCACACTCTCTATTTCTCTCTCACACTGTTTGTCTCTTTCTCATACTCTATGTCTCTCTCTCTCACACAGTCTCTCTCTCTCTCTCTCTCTCTCTCTCACACTCTCTGCCCTTATAAAAAATGGTCAGGGCTGTAGTCGAGTCCTCCGAGTCCGAGTCCAAGTCCCTGGTGTCCAAGTCCGAGTCCCTGACACTTTTTAATGTCCGAGTCTGAGTCCAAGTCCGAGTCCTCCATGTAAAAATTCACTCCCATCACCAACTTATACACACTAGAATTTCAGTCTTATACCTTTTTTTGATGTATATTGCTTGCTACGCTTTGTTTACAAGGGTTGGTTTCCTACTTCATGGCTTTATGCAATAAATTGACTCATTATCCCGAAGTTCAAGCACTTAATGGTTTGGTTCAAGAACAAATTAAAATTCTATTTTTAATCCCTGAAGTACAAGGAATATTTTTAACATGGTTTCCACACTCTCTTCACCCCCTTTTGTTGCCTTTTTCAGTTCTCCTCTACTTTCTGTATTCTGCTTGATTTTCTAATGTATTTTAAACCTGATATTCATCATAATCCTCCTTTTTCTGTTTAACATATTAATTAAGAATATGTTAACTAGGGATAAAAAGCTTGGCAAAGCAGATAGGGAATCAGAGTATAGGGGAAATGGTAGGAAATTAAAAACTGTATATCTGAATGCGCGAAGCATTTGGAATAAAACAGATGAATTAAAGGCACAATTAGACACATATGGGTACAATTTAGTAGCCATCACTGAAACATGGCTACAGGGAGATCTGGGAGTTAAATATCCCAGGGTTCTCAGTTTAAAGGATGGATAGGCAATGTGGGAAACGGGGTGGGGGGGGTAGCCCTGTTAATCAGGGATGAAATAAAAGCAGTAGAGAGGAAGGATCTGAAATCTGATAACCAGGAGGTAGAGTCAATATGGGTGGAAATAAAAAACAATAAGGGGCAGAAAATATTAATGGGAGTTTGGTTTACACCCCCCCAAATAGTGATCTCAATATAGCACAAGATATTACCGTATATCTCCGCGTATAAGGCGCACTTTTTTTCAGGTCGGAAGATCTCGAAAGTGGGGGGTGCGCCCTATACGCAGATACAAGCAATTTTGAGCCTCGGAAATACAGTAAACAGGGGGGGCGGCCGGCGCGCTGTCAGCCGGGGTTTGGTCAGTGTCCGGCGGGGGTTGGGAGGAGCGGGTGACGGGGCTTCGGCCTCGGCCGCCCGGGCAGCGGCAGCAGCAGCGACTTCAGTGCTGTGCTTACCTTCTGCCGAACCCAGTCTGCCTGCCTCCCTCCCTGCCTGCCTCCCAGTCTGCCTGCCTCCCTCCCTGCCGCTCTCTCTCCCTGCCTGCCTGCCTGCCGGCCTGCCTCTCTCCCTCTCTCTCTCCCTGGCTGCCTGCCTGCCTCTCTCCCTCTCTCTCTCCCAGGCTGCCGGCCTGCCTCTCTCCCTCTCTCTCTCTCCTGGGCTGCCGGCCTGCCTCTCTCCCTCTCTCTCTCTCCCAGGCTGCTGGCCTGCCTCTCTCCCTCTCTCTCTCTCCCGGGCTGCCGACCTGCCGTTCTCCCTCACTCCCTCCCTGCCTGCGTGCCTGCCTCTCCCTACCTACCTGTCTCTCCTGTCTCTCCTCCCTTCTGCTGGCAATATCATTGAAAATGCTTCCGTTTTTTTTCACCAAGAAAAGGTCAAAAACGGGGGGTGCGCCTTATACGTGGAGATATACGGTAATGAAGAAATCAGAGGTAGGAAAGGTAAAGCAATATTAGTGGGTGATTTCAATCTGCACATAGATTGGTGAGAGGAAGAGTTAATTGAGTGTATGAGCGACAGCTTTCTAGAGCAGCACGTTGAGGAACCAATTAGGGGACAGACCTTGTTTTGTGTAGCGAAACAGGGCTAGTCGGCAATGTAGGTATTAAAGTTCCTCTAGGGCAGAGTGATCACAACATGATTGAATTTTGTATTAAATTAGAGAGGGATATACAGTAGAAGCCCGTTTATCCGGCACGCTTGGGGTGGGGGGGGCGACTAATTGACTGTGCCGGTTAATTGGGCGGCCAATTGCCGAAAACCCAACACAAAAAATTTACTTATTTTAAAACATACTATATTAATAATATACTGAATAGTAACAACAACAACAACAACTTGAACTTATAAAGCGCCTTTCACGTTGGGAGGACGTCCCAAGGCGCTGCACAGGAGGCGTGTGACCCGAGCTGGGAGGGAAGCGTTTGGGAAGGGGTGAAACACGTAGGGGAGGTCGAAAAATTCGGGGGGGAACAAAAGGCACGATCGAAGAGGAAAGTCTTCAAACCGGAAAGGGAAGAAACAATACGGAGGGATTGGGGGATGGAATTCCACAGGGTGGGAGCGGAGAAACTGAAAGCCCGGCCTCCGATGGTGGGGCGGCTCGGGCGGGGGGCTTGGAGCAGGCCAAGTCCTGCTGAACAGAGGGTCCGGGTGGGCTTGTAGGGGGAGAGTAGATTGGTTAAGTAGGGCGGGGCAAGGCCGTGTAAGGCCTTGAAGGTGAGGACGAGGATCTTGAACTCGATCCTCTGGAGGATGGGGAGCCAGTGGAGACGGGCGAGGGTGGGGGTTTGTGGTCGCGGAGGCAGGTGCGGGATAGTACACGGGCTGCAGAGTTTTGGATGATCTGCAGCCTGTGAATGGAGGAGCTGGGGAGGCCGACGAGGAGAGAGTTTCCATAGTCCAGCCGTGAGGTGATGTACGCGTGCACGAGTGTTTCGGCAGCGCGGGGCGTAAGATAGTTACGGAGCCTGGCAATGTTGCACAGGTGGAAATAAGCGGTGCCGGTCAAGGCACGGATCTGGGGGAGGAAGGAGAGTTTTTGATCGAACGTGATGCCGAGGTTCCTGACTGGCTTTGTGAGGTGGAGAGTACAGCCTTGGATGTTGAGGCTGGCAGCGCCCGATGTGCGGAGGCGCTGGCTTGAGCCGATCAGGAGGGCCTCGGTCTTATTCACGTTCAATTGGAGGAAGTTGTCCCTCGTCCAGGACTCAATGTCGGACAGACATGCTGTCAGAACATCGATGGTCTGGGGGTTGACGGATGAGGCAGAAAGGTACAGCTGGGTGTCGTCCGTATACATGTGGAAATTTACCCCATGTTTGCGGATGACATCGCCCAGAGGGAGCGTGTAAAGGGTGAAAAGGAGGGGGCCGAGGACAGAGCCCAGGGGGACGCCATGAGAAACTGTGTGGGGGTTTGAGGAGAAACCGTTGGAAGATACAAAATGTCAGATAGGAATGGAACCAGTTAAGGACTGTGCCTTGAAGGTTGAGGTGGGAGGAAAGGCGTTGAAGGAGGATGGTGTGATCGACTGTCAAACGCAGCAGACAGGGCAAGGAGGACGAGGAGACAGAGGGAGCCCTGGTCGCAGGCGGTTAAAATGTCATTAGTGACCTTATCCAGGGCAGTTTCTGTGCTGTGGATAGGGCGGAAACCTGATTGGAGGGGTTCAAGGAGTGAGTGAGTTGAGAGGAAAGAGCGGAGCTGGGAGGCAACCACTCTTTCAAGGACCTTAGATATAAACGGGAGGTTGGAGATGGGTCGGTAGCTTGATGGCTGCGACGCATCAAGGGAGGGTTTTTTCAGGATAGGGGTGATGGTGGCTGTTTTAAGGGAGGAGAGGGAAAGCTTGATGGTGTCAGAAATGAGTGGGGCCAGAAGGTGGAGCTGGAGGAGGGGGGTGGGGATGGGGTCCAGTGAACACGTAGTAACAGAATATTGTATAGCTACTTACCAATAAAGATTCCAGCACACTCGGTAAAAAATCTCAAAGTTCGTAAGTTTAATAAGTGTGTATGCATGCGCACGCATTGTGCGCTTACGCAAATTGAGCATACTCGTGTTTGCTTGAATGAGGAATTGCCCCGGGAGGGGGTCAAGCAATCTGGTTAATCGGGTCATAGATAAACGGGCTTCTACTGTAGTCAAATCTGAGGCAAGTATTTGAATTTAAATACAGCTGATTTTGTAGCTATGAGGAAAAATCTTGGTAAAATAGATTGGAGAATCAAATTAGGAGATAGAATGGTAGACCAACAGTGGAAAATATTTAAGGTTGTAGTACAGAATTCACAGAGGTTGCATATTCCCCTGCGGAATAAGAGTACCGCAAGGGAAGCAATTCATCCGTGGCTAACTAAATGAAAAGGCCTATAAAACTGCTAAGAAAAGCAGCAGATCTGAGGATTGGGAGAGTTTGAAGAACCAACAAAAAATAACTAAAAAGCTCATTAAGAGTGAAAAAATTGAGTAGCAAGTTAGCTAGGAACATTAAGTCAGATTGCAAAAGTTTTAATAAATATATTAAGAGGAATAGGCTAGTGAGAGTAAATGTAGGTCCACTTCAGGCAAAGATGGGAGAAGTTGTAATGGGGGATAGTGATGTGGCGGAGTTCCTAAATTAATACTTTGCGTCTGTCTTCACCCTAGAAGTCACAACAAGTCTGCCAACAATAGGGACCAAGGGGTAAATAAAGGAGCAACTTAGGGAAATCTTCATCAGCAGAGAATTGGTGCGAGGGAAACTCTTAGCACTAAAAAGTGATAAATCCCATGGTTCGGATGGCTTGCATCCCAGGGTCTTAAAAGAGGTGGCTTATGAGATAGTTGGGGCCTTGTGTCTGATCTTCCAAAATTCCTTGGATTCTGGAACAGTCCCCATGGATTGGAAGATCACAAATGTCACCCCACTATTCAAAAAGGGTGGAAAGGAAAAGATGGGGATCTATAGGCCAATTAGTCTGACATCGGTGATAGGAAAAAATTTAGAATCCTTTATTAAGGATGTTTTAGTGGAGTATTTAGGGGAGCACTATATAATTAGGCCAAGTCAGCATGGCTTTACAAAATGGAAGTCATGTTTGACAAATCTCATAGACTTTTTTGAGCATATTTCGAGTAAACTAGATAGGGATGTAGTCTATTTGGACTTCCAGAAGGCATTCGATAAGGTGCCGCATAAAAGGTTGATCCAAAAGATAGGGGCGCACGGAATTAGGGGGAACATATTAACATGGATTACAGAATGGTTAATGGATAGGAAACAAAGAGTAGGGATAAACGGGTCTTTCTCAGATTGGCGGGATGTGACTAGTGGAGTGCCACAAGGATCAGTCATTGGGCCTCAGCTATTTACCATCTACATCCACGATCTAGATAAGGACATCGAGCTTAATATATCTAAATTTGCTGATGATACGAAATCAGGATTAATACCAAGGATGACATTTAAAAAATGCAGCGTGATATAGATAGGTTAGGTGAGTGGGCAGGTAGGTGGCAGATGAAGTATAATGTAGGGAAGTGCAAAGTCATCCACCTAGGTCACAAAAACATCGGAGCAGATTATTTTTTAGAGGGAGAGAGATTGGAAAGTGTTAGCGTGCAGAGGGACTTGAGTGTCCTTGTACACCAAACACAGTAAGTTAGTATGCAGGTGCAGCAGGCAATTAGGAAGGCTAACAGTATGTTAGCTTTCATTATGAAAGGGTAAGAGTATAAGAGTAGGGAAGTCTTGCTGCAGCTGTATAGGGCCCTGGTGAGACCACATCTGGAATATTGTGTGCAATGTTGGTCTCCTTATTTAAGGAAGGATCCTTGGAGGGAGTGCAGCGTAGGTTTACTAGGTTAGTACCTGGAATGAGGGGGATGAGTTATGACAATAGGTTGATTAATTTTGGCCTATATTCTCTGGAATATAGAAGAATTAGAGGGGATCTTATAGAAACCTATCAGATTATTAAGGAGCACGACAAAGTAGATAGTGGGAGATTGTTTCCCCTGGTTGGAGAATCTAAAACCAGGGGTCACAGTCTTAAAGTTAGGGGTCAGCCATTTTACACTGAGTTGAGAAAAAACTTCTTCACTCAGAGGGTGGTGAATGTATGGAATTCTTTACTCCAAAGGGCTGAGTCCTTGAACATATTCAAGACTGAGTTAGATTGATTTCTCATTTATAAAGGGTTGAAGGGGATAAGGCAGGTAGCTGGAGTTAGAGTGGAATATCAGCCATGATTGAATGGCGGGGCAGGCTCGAAGGGCTGAATGGCCTACTCCTGCTCCTATTTCTTATGTTCTTATTTTAATCCCAATTTCCGTAGTCATTGATGGAGCTCCAGCTTTGGATGCCCTACTTTTCCCCTTCATAAGAAAACTTTATATGGAGGAAATTTGCTGCCTCAAACCGTTGTTAAGCAAGAGTTTATAAATTATCAAATGGGTTGCGTGAAAGTTGTGTCAGCCTGGTTCAGCTATAGCCCTCTCACCTCTGAGTCAAAAAGTTGTGGGAACAAGTACCAAGACCAGACTTTGAGCTCGTATTATCTCCAATGAAGTGTCGAGAGAAAGCAATTAATTGTCAGAAGTGCCTGCTTTGGGAGCTTTCTGGTTAATATTTTTTTAAACATACTTTGCACATAAGTCTCAACTAGGGTAGCCTGAGTTGGCTTCCAGTCGGGGATGAGCAGGGTGGGAGGGGTTGGGTAGGGGGTGTCTGCCAATACTCACTATAATAACCACATAAATGAACAACTGTGGCTTGGGTCATTTGCTGGAGAATAACTAGTATTCGTGAAGCTGCACTCCAGCAAAAGGAAAGCCTGAGGATTGGGTTAGGAGCAAAGAAGCATGTACCAATACATATGCCAATACAATTTTTCCATGCCAACTAGAAAAATTAATGATATGAATAAAATTGGATGCCATATTTACTAAACGAAAGAAGACCAAGAACAATCCATTTCACCTTCCACCCATGGCAGTTGCTTGCACACGTCATGACCCAAACTATATACTGTACTGTATCCCAGGATATCCCTAACCGAAATCTGTTTAATTTGTTCTTGGAAGAATCAACACTTTCTGCTTTCACTGTCTCCTTAGGTAGCCTGTCATTTAATACTCGCTGAAGTAGTGTTTCCACAGATTTGTTCTGAATTTCACCCCCAGTCGATTGCAGACCATGTCTTCTGGTCTTCTGCCCATGTCCTTCTGACGTCAAAGGGGCTACACAAATGTCATTTTGTTGTTGTTGTGCTACAGTTCAGTACAAGTTAAAACAGCTTATTGTGTCTACGTTATCTACGTTATCTAAATCGGAATCTTAAAGCCGTAATCACATTGTCCCTCAACCTTCTGTTTTCCAGCGTGAACCTAAGCCCAGTTTACCTAATTGCTCCTCATAGTCCAGTCCCTCCATCCCCTCAATGATTTTGGTTACTCTCCATGTCCTCTCATTCACTGCAATATCCATTTTATATTGTGGTGACCAGAACTTCACATAGTTTTCAAAGTTCTCAGATCTCAGAAATGATTTATAAAGTACCAGTTTTACCCCACTATTTTGGCTCAATATTGCCTTTTTAATACAGCACAGCATCTGATTTGCCTTTAATCATTACACTGTTGAGATCATTTTAATTGATAAATTCAATCCGGATCCCCAGATCCTTTTCCTTACATATTATTTTCTTTCCATTAAAATAATAGATTTCCATTTAAATAATAGAAAAAAAATGTTTTTTTGTCCCCATATGAAGCACAAGGCATTTTTCTACATTGAATTTCATCTTTGAAATTTTTGAAGTTCAAATTTGAAATTTGCTACATCTGCTGAATTCACCAATATATTCAAGCCTCCTACCAACTGCTTAGTTTTGTTTTTCTCTGTTCTGTTTATCTCTGTTTTGTTTACTAAAATTTCAGCAAGTTGAAGGTATTGGTTCAACAAAAGTAAAAGCTCAATAATCCGACATTCAGAAACTCAGCAACTCCCTAAAACTGGCTAGATGTCAAAATACGTATAGCGTAATTTTGTTTCCCGATGTCTGGCAAATCTCCCAAAATTTGGAACAGCTGCCTGCAGTTCCGACTGGCGCTGCTCTGTCGATGATGCTATGGGTGGAGCTCGGGCATAGTTTGGCTTCAAGGCTGTGTTTACAGCTCACGTGGTGATTGGGGCAGGGCTTCCCCAGCCATTTCCATGGTACTAACTCCGAAATCCAGGAGATGAGTGGCCCCAACCGTTTAGGTTATTGATATTTTACTATACAAAGAACATGAAAATATAAAACGGACTGGCTTGCTAAACAATTGTAATAATTCTTGCATTTGATATACAGTACCACTTTTTATGTCTTCTAGACATCTCAAAGCGTTTCACAGAATATACTGTAACTCCTCTCTATACATCATCCCAATGTTTTGATTATACATTGTTGATGAATTAATAAATAGTTAGAAAAAAAATTAGAAAATTGGATTAATTGAAGGGATTACATTGTATATTAATTGTTTAAAAAATATATAAATAAGATAATAAATACAATTAAGAGAACACTTACTGGAGATGGTTGATGTGGTCAGTGGGCGGAGTCATTCAGATGAAGGGGATTACCTCCCTCCTGTATAGATTCCCGGAGGGCTGGCTGGCTGGCTCCCTCCCTCCCTCCCTCCCGCTGCGTCCCCAAACAGCTGATCACTAACACGCGTTTGCTCCTTCGTACATTTCGACAACTTTAGAAAAAAAAGATAGAATCATAGAAATGTACGAAGGTGCAAATGTGTGCCAGTGAACAACTATTTGGTGACACGGCGTGGAGGAGGCCCCTCTGGGGATACTTACAAGAGGCAGGTAATCCTGCCCCTTCATCTGAATGACGCCGCCCTCACCCACTACCACATAAACCATCTCCAGTAATTGTTCTTTTAATTGTATTTTTATCTTATTTATATATTTATTAAACTTTTATTTTAATTTTCAATACTAGTAGTGTTGTTTTTGGTCTTTATTTAACGATAATGTAAGAAAATGTTGACCATAAATGTACCGAAGGAACATAACCCCTATTGCATTAGGCCCTATGGTAATTTAGGTTTTGCTATACGTTGTTTCAATTAAAATCGCACTTTTCAAGAACACATCCCCGATGTTAATTGAGGAGTCCCAGTACTGCAAGGTGAATTGACTGTATATTTTGTGGATGAAACACAGCAACTAATTGCACATAGCAGTGTCCCACAAACAGACATGGACCAAGTGACCAAATTATTATTGTTTTTTCCTTCTTGCGGGATTATTATCACGCGCATGAAGTAAGAAAACTTAGCCTTGGTTTTGTCATATTGTGAATCGAACCCAGGTCTCTCGCTTGCTTGGCAAGCGCTTTAACCACTGAGTTACCGGACTCCTTAAATGCTGTAAGTGCTCCTTAAATGACCCCTTGATATGCTATAGTTGAGACTTTCAAACCATAAATAATTCTTAAATATAAACATTTAAAGAATATAGTAAACAAATGGAAAATTACATCAAAGAGATTTGAAAATGACAGAGGCTGTATCTTTTAGGTTCATGTAGAAATTTATTGTTGGTTCTGTTTATCTCTGATTTGCCTTACTAGAAATAACTTTCCTTTCCAGGTGAACGATATGTCATGACGTTCCTAAATGTGTTAAATTTTGGAGACCAAGGTACTATTTTTAACCTCTCGCGTTTGTGCATTTCTTTCTGAAGCAATAACTGTGGATGTCCTCTTGACGTGAAAGGCGCTATACAAATGTAATTTTGTTGTTTTGTTGGATAATTGAGGTTTCCTTGGGGAGGGTCCTTGGAGCTAAACTGCTCCAAAGTGGCATACTCGGCAACGGAATGTCAGACCCGAGTGAAGCCTGAAAAAAGGCTTGTACAGCGTGTACAGCTCAGACCATCCTCACAAGTAGGATGATCCTAGCTGTACAAGCAGTGCAAACATTGTCAGATATTTCAATAGCAAGTCCTGCATTTTTAGTTGGTAAAACTGTAGCAGTTAACCAAAACACACTGGAATCCAAAGGTCTTGCCAATGTGCGCACAAGGTAAGCAGGGTGCGCTTCTCTAGGAAAATGTGTTCATTCCATTCCAATACATTGGAATTTCCATGTATAGATGGGATGCATCAGGTGGATGTTATAGATTGGAACACTATTGGAAAAGAGAAGGGAGATTTTCCTGGTGTCCTGGCCAAAAACCCTCCTAAATCAAGAGTTGACCTTATTGCTACATGTATGACTTTGCTGGTGCATCGCTTAACAAGTATTTGGCATCAGGTTCGACCCCCAACTGTCCTTCCTCCCCCACATCCGGTCCGTCACCAGCACTGCCTTCTACCACCTCCGACGGATCGCCCGTCTCCGGCAATACCTCACCTCAAAAGCCGCTGAAACCTTGGTCCATGCCTTTGTCACCTCTCGGCTGGACTATTGCAACACCCTCCTCGCCGGTCTCCCCTCCACCGCAATCCACAAAATCCAGCTAATCCAAAACTCTGCCGCCCGCATACTCATCCACTGTAAGCTTCGCTCCCCCATTACCCCAGTCCTTGCCAGACTTCACTGGCTCCCTATCCCAGACAGGATAGACTTCAAGATCCTCACCCTTGTTTTCAAGTCCCTCCACTCCTCTGCACCCCCCCTATCTCTCTGATCTCCTCTCCCCCCAACCCAGCTCCCGCTGCCTTCGCTCCTCTGGGTCTGGCCTCCTCCATGTCCCCCGAGTCCTCCGCTCCACCCTCGGCGGCCGTGCCTTTAGCCACTACGCCCCGAGGCTCTGGAACTCCCTTCCTCACTCGCTTCGCCCCCTCTCTTCCCAGTTTCAGGTCACAGTTGAAGACCTTTCTCTTCGACCGAGCTTTTGGTCACCTTCCTGCCCCTGGCTCGGTCCCGGGATCCACTACTGTGAAGCGCTCTGAGACGCCGTCCGGCGTGGAGGGCGCTATATAAATCAAAGTTGTTGTTGTTGTTGTATTTGCTTGTGAATAGTTTGATATGTTCTGATGTGTTAAATGCTATAAAAGTGCATTTCTTTCTAATGATTTACTCGTCTGTACAGGTGTATATGACATTGTGAATAACCTCGGTTCCTTGGTAGCCAGATTCATTTTTCTACCCATTGAGGAGAGTTTTTATATTTTCTTTGCCAAAGTGCTTGAACGAGGGAAGAGTTCAGTGATGCAGAAGCAGGTAAAGCTTCAACTGTTGCTTGGGACGTTCTCCTGACATGAAAGGTGCTCTGTAAATGTAATTTTGTTGTTGTTGCTCGTATTAATTTGTGCCATTGCTATTAACATACAGGAGCTGGTTGTTTTACGGTTGCACTTAGTCCTCTCGTAACGTCGCAGTGCGACTTTAAACGAAACGACCTTAAGCGAATCCTACGTTACCCAAAGTATTTTGTATCCACCCGCTTGAACAACATAATAGTGAACGTCGCGACGTTAAATGTACAGGTTAGACCCCGCTTAACGTTGCCCTGTTTAACTTTTTCTGTTATTACTTGCTGATACATTGGGAACATTTATTCATTTAACTTTGAGATGTTCGCTATTTTGTTGTTCAGGCGGGTGGAAAGGGGGCACGATGGGGCTAGGACCTGGGAGTGAGTCAGGCCAGCAGAGAGAGAGGAAGAGCCAGCTGGCAGTGAGTGAGACTGGCAGTGAGTGAGACTGGCAGTGAGTGAGACTGGCAGTGAGTGAGACTGGCAGTGAGTGAGAGGGGCAGTGAGTGAGACTGGCAGTGAGTGAGACTGGCAGGCAGTCAGGGAGTGATAATAACAACAAAAAATGTCCACAAGAGCCTAACTCCAGTTTTTACACTCATTCCTATGGGAAACATGTATTTGCTTAACGTCTTTTCCCTTAAATTGCCCTTTTCAAGAACAAAACTATGACGTTAAGTGGGGGTCTATTTGTACATTCCGCCTATGTATCAGCAACGTAATAACAAAATAACGTTGACCAAAGCAACGTTAAGCGAGGTCTAGATGTATATCCCTACTTAATTTGAACAAAGTTGGACGAATGAAAAGGTTGATTTGATTTTAAAAAAAATAAGTATTAGTAGCACAGACTGTGTTTCCTGTGCGTTTGTGCTTATAATGAGATACCAGTAAAAATGTGCCACAGTCTTTGAGTTAACTGACATCTTTGTGCTGTGGTTACATTTCAGCACAAAAATCAAAAGCAACTTAGCAGCATTTGACGAAGTTCTGACGCTAGGTCGTGGACCCGAAACGTTGACGCACTTTTCCTTTCTCCATATATGCTGCCTGACCCGCTGAGTTTTCCCAGCAACATCTGTTTTTGTTAACAGCATTTGTTCAATTCATTCCCAGATAGATGTTTAATACAGTAAAACCTCAATAACCCGGCCCGGTTGGGGCCACTCACCTCCTGGATTTCGGAGTATGTTGGTATTTAGAACCTACCCTAGAAATGGCTGGGGAAGCCCACCCGTACACCACGTGAGCTGTAAACGCAGCCCTGAAGCCAAACTCAGAGCTGCCAACCAGTAGGTTTTTGCCGTATTTAGTGGTAAATTAAAGTAAATACAGCAGTACGATTTTTCTTGGTAAAATAAGTTTTTTGAAAAATCCAAAATGTTCCATGCTCCTTCTGTCTGTCTCTCCTTCTCTCTGTCTCTCTCTTTCTCAGTCTCTCTCTGTGTCTCTGTGTGTGTGTGTGTCTCTCTCTCTCTCTGTGTTTTTCCCTCTCTCTGTCTCTCTCTCTTTCCGTGTCTCTTTCCCTCTCTCTGTCTCTCTCTCTCCCTCTCTCTGTTTCCCTCTCTCTGTCTGTCTCGGTTGCGCTCTCTCTCTTTCTTTCTCTCTGTCTCTCTCTGTCTCTTTCTCTCTCTCTGTTTGAGTCTCTGGCTGTCACAATCTCACTCACAGTCTCTCTCTCTCTCTGTCTCAGTCTCTTTCTCTCTAACTCTCTCTCCCTGCCTTCAATAGCAGTGCTCCCTGCCTTATGCCGTTGCTGATACACTGTAAATGTTAGCGCTGGGCACAACGCATCACTGGGAACTATTTTTTTCATTATGGAAACACAGTAGGGACCTCCCTCTTAATGTAATTTTTACTTAACGAGGGGTTTTGAAGTCCCATTTTACTTGCCATCTTTTCTCGCTGTAATTTTTTCATTAAGTACCGGTAGGTTCTGGAGAAAATACTTTTTTTTACTACAAAATACTGTTTTTAGCTTTCAGGAGTACTTTGATTTGTTAAAAAAAGATTGGCGGCTCTGCAAACTATGCCCACTCCACCCAATGCGCCATCAACAGAGCAGTGCCAGCAGGAACTGCAGGCAGCTATTCTGAATTTTGGGAGGTTTGCCGAAATCGGAAAACAATTAATATTGTTTGTAGTTTGACATCTTGCCGATTGTAGGGAGTTGCTGAGTTTCAGAATGTTGGATTATCAAGGTTTTACTGTATTAAGTAAAAATGGTAATAAAGACATTTTCTGCACATAGGCAATTCTGCCAATTATGTCTTACCACTACCGCCTACTTTGTAAAATCATTGCTTTACCACTTTCCAGCTCTCCCTACGTTGTTTCATGTTTTTCCAGCGCCTTGGGACGTCCTCCTGACGTGAAAGGTGCTATACAAGTGTAATTTGGTTGTTGTTGTTATTGTTTGAATGTTTACCTTGTTCCCCTTTGAACGAACAATTGTATTGTTTCAATTTTCTGCTAACAATTTTGAAATATGCCCTATTGATTCCTGAAAAAAAATATTTTTTCTTACATATCTTAAAAACATGCACATATTTATTCAAACTGGGCCAAATATCCTGTATTAGCGTGGTCCAACAGGGGGCATCTCTTACCAAACGCACCCTCCCCCCACCCCCCCTTTCAATTCCTCTCAACCAATTATTAGCACAGTGATTGCTAGAGACAGGCCTTTCTGACAAACTGCAGTCATGGTCTGTATTATTTCCACTCTCTGTACTGCATGCTCCTAACCCCCGGTTCCCAACTAAAATATTTTTAAGGTTTCATTTTTTCTCAATTATTAGTCATCAATTTACATTAAAACAATTTCTGCTCCTTAAAATGCTATTGGAGTGTAGCAATTTACATTCCGACCTTTGGCTTCAGTTATTAGAGTAAGTGCAGTCTTTGACGATTTGCTGTGGGTGAAACGCAGTTTGTGTTCGGATGGGGTGTTTCTTCTGTATCTTACATCCTGGCAGAATTTAGAGCTGATTCAAAAGCTGGAGAATATGACTAGCTATTTGGGGCAAGAGTTAATATAATGATGAAATTGTGAAGTGTTTCTCTCATGTTTACAGTTGCAAAGAAAACAATGAGGCAAGTGCTGGATTTTCCACTGTGTACGTTGTATGAAAACAAATTTCTGACATTGTACAGCAAAAATCAGGACTGCAGTTGTCAAGTTCAGCTCACTTCACAAAGAATAGCTTCAGGATGCAATCTGAAATCCTCGATTCATATTTCAAGTCCCTAAGACCAGTATGTTGAATATGTTATTTGTGTCTTGCTTTGTCTCCAGAAGGACGTTGACCTGGCAGCAGCAGTTCTGGAGGTGCTTCTCAGGCTGGTGCTGCTGATTGGTTTGAGCATCACTGTCTTTGGCTATAGCTACTCCCAATTGGCTCTTGATATCTACGGAGGTTCATTGCTCAGCTCTGGCTCAGGTATTGTTCTCTTCATTTTGAGGATCTAGGTTGTTTCTTATGACAGAGGTAATCTGAACTGAATATTGAGTTGATGGTGGCATTTCTTTAAAAATAGAAATTTAAAACTGCAATGCATTTTAGGAATATTTTTCTTTCATTTCTTCTTTCCTTCTTCATTCCATTGTTAAGAGTTTTAAAGTTAATTGATTTATTAGCAGTAAGAATGCAGCATCAATATGCCCATGATGATTTTTATGTCTAGTTTCAGTTTATCAAATCTCACTGGTAGATCCTTCACTCTTTTAAGCAGACGTCCTTCTCCAGCGGCACCTAAAAAGGCTTCTATTGAGTTATTGAGCCTTTCCACACGTACAAGTGATAACTGAATCCCGAATCAAGGAATACAAGACTAGGGTAGTATCACAGTCTCACTTTTATACCTGTGGGGTAGGATGGACAACTTCAGACCTATGATGCGCATAGCAACGACCATAGCAGCAACAACAATGAACTGCATTTATATACTGCTATTGGCAGGATATATGAAGGTATTGGACAGTCAAGGGTTTGCACCTGAGATGGGGGTTGGATTAAAATAGATGGGGAGCAAGGTGTGGACAATCGAAGACACAAACAAAGAGGAATGTCTTGAGTCGAGCCCTGCAGGAGGCAAGGGAGGGCACGACGAAGGGACACTGGAATGGAATTCCAGGGTTGGGGGGCTGATGAGAACATTGAGCAGAGGGAGTGGGTGGGTTCGTAACGTTTTAGCAGATTGCTGAGGTAGGGAGGGGAAAGATCCTGGAGGTCTTTAAATGTGAGGCTCTTGAACTGGGGGATGGGGAGCCAGTGGAGGCAGACGAGGATGGGGATCTTAGATTTCTGGAGCCTGGAGCGGGAGAGGCACAAGCTGCAGAATTTTGAATAACCTTCAACTTGTGGAGGGAAGAGTTAGGATGTCTGCTGAGCAGGATGTTAAAATAATTGAGCCTGGATGTGATTAATATGTTGTTAAGGATCTTCACGGACCAAGGAGAGAGGTAGTAGCAGACATGGGGAATGTTGCTGAGGTGGGGGGATGTCTGAATAGATCAAGGCACGAATATGGGTTTAAAGGACAATTCAGAGTCGAACAAAGCATCAAGATTTCGTACTGCCTCAGTGAGGTGGAGTGTGCATGCTGATAGGAAACAAGATGGTGTTTGGTATGTAAACAATATTTCCTGGTTTCTGCAGGTCCTACTCTCCTGAGATGTTACTGCCTATATGTGCTGCTCCTCGCAGCTAATGGAGTGACTGAGTGCTTCACATTTGCTGTTATGAGTAAGAAGGAAATTGACAGGTGAGAACTACAACAACAACAACTTTGATTTATACAGCGCCCTCCAAGCAGGACGGCATCTCAGAGCGCTTCAACTAACTATACAAATGTAATTTTGTTGTTGTTCATACTTTCTAATCATCATTCACACCTTTCAAACACGTCTTGCAGATTCAATCACCTCCAACAGCATTGAATTGCAAAACAGATCCTCTGAATTTCAGTTGGTGAACTTCATTCATTTCATTCTTCTTTCCCAAACAGTCCTCCAGCTACACTCCAGAAATGTGACCTTTTTTAACCACATATCAACCACAAGGGATAATGCACTAAATTATGGTTAAGAGACTTTTTCATTTGAAATGTACATTATCAGTGATAATAGAGTGATTATACAACAACATTGCATTTGTATAGCGCTTTTCACGTCAGGGGGACATCCCAAGATGCTCAACCAGTCATTGGTTGAGACCCAAGCTGGAGACAAGAGCAGAGGGAAAGGGGGATTTGAAATCGCTGATGGCACCATCGAAGAGGAGGGTCTTGAGGCGGGACTTGAAGGATGCCAGGGAGGGGTCGAGGCAGAGAGACTGGGATGGCATTCCAGTGGTTGGGGACAGAGTGGCTAAGGGCTCACCTGCCAATGGTGGGGCGGGGTACATGGAGCAGGCCAGAGTCTGTTGAGCTGAGGGGGTGGGCAGGTTGGTAGATGGTTAGAAGGTCACGGATGTAGGGTGGGGCGAGGTTGTGGAGAGCTTTAAATGTGAGGACCAGGATCTTGAATTGGATCCTCTGGATGATGGGGAGCCAATGGAGTAGAAAGAGGATGGGGGAGATGGGATCACGGAGCTTGGAGCGGTAGAGGATACGGGCCTCAGAGTTCTGCATCATCTATAACCTATAGAGGGAGGAATTGGGAAGGCCGACAAGTAGAGCATTTGCATAGTCAAGCAGGGATGTGATGAAGGCATGAATGAGGGTTTCAGTGGCCTTGGGGATAAGGTAATGACGGAGTTGGGCAATATTGCGGAGGTGAGGGAAGGCAGAGTGAGTCATTGCTTGGATGTGGAGGACGAAAGACAGTTGAGGATCGAACAAGACACCTAGGTTCCTGACTGGCTTGGTGAGGTTGAGTGAGAAATCATGGAGGTTGATGCTACCAGGGCCCGATGTGTGAAGACGCTGGCGCGAGCTAATTAATAGGGCCTCTGTCTTGTCATTCAACGGTAGAAAGTTAGCTCTTATCCACGACTTGATGTCTGACATACAGTGTCAGGACAGTAGTCCTGGAGTTGATGGTAGAGACAGAAAGATAGAGTTGGGTGTCATCTGCATACATGTGGAAATTAACCCTATGTGTGCGAATTATGTCACCACTGGGGAGCATGTAGATATTGAAAAGTAGAGGTTCAAGGACAGAGCCCCAGGGGACGCACAGGTGACAGTGCAGGGGCTGGAAGAGAAGTCGATGGGAGAGGTAAGAGTCGAAGCAAGCGAGGGCAGGTCCATAGAAATTGAGGAGGGAGGAGAGGCTGTGTAGGAGGATGGAATGAGCGACAGTGTTGAAGACAGCAGACAGGAGGCAGATGTTTAGAATGTCATTAGAGACTTTGACCAGGGCTGTTTCCGTGCTTTGTGCAGCACGGAAGACCACGGTTCGAGGAGGGAATGGTGAGAGGAAAAGGAGCGAAGCAACGACTCGTTCCGGGGCCTTGGACCTCTCCAAGGCCCCGGAACGAGTCGTTGCTTCGCTCCTTTTCCTGGAAGGTTGGAGGTTGGAAGGTTGGAGATAGGGTGATAGCTGGAGAGTCGGGATGGGTCTGGAGAAGGGTTTTTCAAGATGGGGGTGATGACAGCAGTTGTTAGAGGGGTGGGAACAGTGCCGGTGGATAGGGAGAGGTCAATCAGATGGGAGGGGAGCTAGGAGATGAGGAGAGAGGTGGGGATGGGGTCAAGGGAGCAGGTGTTGGGTTTCATTTTACGGATGAGAGTAGAGAGTGTGTGGGGAGGAGATAGGGTGGAAGGTATGTAGTGGGGGGGTGGGAGGGAGGTGGATATTGGGGGAGAAGTAGTGGGTCGGTGGTGGAGGACGGGGTAGAAGTGGCTGAATGGATCTCCTCGATTTTTGATTCGAGAAAGTCCAGCATCCTCGCAATTGGAGTTGGAAGATAGGATGGTTGAGGCGTGGGAGGACAGAGCAGTAGGCCTTGGTTTGATCTAGCCAAATTTGCCGGTGGACTGTTAAGTTTAATTTGATCCAGTCACGTTCGGCAGCTCTCACTTGCGCCTTAAGAGTTTGGAGGTGGCTGGTGTACCAGGGGGATTTATGGGAATAAGAGGTGGTGAGGGAGGCAAGGGAGACAAGGATGAAGGAGAGGGAACTGTGGAGGAAGGATAGAAAGGATGGTAGGTCATTTAGTGAGGGGCAGAGGGGTAGAAGTTTGGACGACTCAAGGGCGGCAGAGAAGGAGTAGGGGAGGTATTTTTCTATGGGGGTTAGGTGATAGTACAGGATTGAGTAGGGGGATGTGGTATGGAGGTGTTAAGAGAGATGAAGTGGTGGTCCGAGATAGCTTTATCAGTGGATGGTGAAGACCAAAGCGGTGAGGCCCCAGGTGATCACCAGGTCGAGCAGGTCATGAATGTGGATAGCGGAATAGACTAGAGGGAGAGATTAAGGGAGGTAAGGAGGAACGAGAAATCACTGGAAGTAGAGCAGGAAGGGGTGAAATGGAGGTTGAAATCACCTACTGTTGATAGCTTTGCTGTGTTCTTAGTGTGAACTGCCTGAGAGGAGGTATGCTTCCCCTGTTAATACATGCAGCAACATTACTGCATTAATGACTGAAATGTTAATACCATTAATCTGTTAGTAATGATCCTCACAATAATGATAATCCTTGCATTTGATATAGTCTTATCACATTGTTGAGATGTCTCAAAACGCTTCACATACTGTATATTGACTGTATTTTGTGGTCCAAAATGTGCCAGCCAATTGTGCCAGCCAGTGTCCCACAAACACTCATGGATAGAGTGACCAAATTATTTTTGGGGAAGGATTATTACCCCATATGTTGGATTATACCTTACTATGGTTATGGTTTGTCACCTTCCGTCTGTATGGGAACTCATGCAGAGAGAAGACATTGGTCTCTCCTGCTTCACAAACAAGAAGTGTGGCAGCTTTCTGTCATTCTCATGGATCCTGCTCTGCATATATGGGCTGCTTATGAGAGCTGCATTTCACCACCTTAGGACTTCCTCCCGATGTGAAAGGCGCTCTATAAATGTAATTCTATTGTTGTTGCATCTGATTTGCAGACGTTCATTATCGTCCTGCATTCTTGCTACATGCTGTTGGAGCTGTTGTCTCCAGTACTGTTTATTATTAACCTTCCTCACATTTCTCTATATCTCCCACTCTTCCCAGTTTGACTTTCAAATCTGTAAAAGGACCTTGATATATTATGTTTGTGAAAGGTGTTATATATGTGCAAGTTATTAGACGTCACTTTTTTTCATTTTCTTGTGGTCAACTAACTTGTAGAAGTGAATATCAGAGGTACAAAATACTTGGAGATTTAACGTAACATCTTTTTTTTTTAAAGGTACAATTTCGTCATGTTGGTTTTATCCATTTCCTTTCTGTGTATCTCATATTTCCTAACCTGGTGGCATGGTGCTGTTGGATTTATTTTCGCCAACTGCATGAATATGGGTCTCCGAATTGCACACAGTGTTCACTACATTGCCTGTTATTTCAAGCTCAGCTCCTATCGGCCATTGTCAGCCCTGCAACCATCTTGGCAATTAATTCTGGTTTACCTTGGCTGCGGCATCATCACAGTGCTATCAGAGGTATGTATTGTGCTCAAAACCTATGGAACAGTTCCAGGTGACAAATTAAATACATTCCTGATAGAAAGCTGTGAAAGAGATCTGTTAACGTGACCTGTAATCCAACATTTAATACCTATGTGTTTGATCTTTCATATCTCTCCATTGAGAATTTTGTAATTTAGGGTATATTTCTATTCTCTGTTTTTCTCAAAATGGGAAAAATTAAAGTTAATTAAAAATGTTCCCCAGGCTCCTCCAACTAGTGTGGAGATGCACAGGTACCAGTACCTCGCTGAAGTGGCTCTTAATGTGTGAACTGTAATAATTCCAGTCCCACAATGTAAGAATTCTGACAACTAAAGTGTATTGATAAAAGCATATGTTTCATTTTACCATAATTTTTTAAAAATTAACCACTACAAAAAGTAAACATGCAAAAAAAAACATCGTTCACAACTGTAACAAGAACCCAACTCACAAATCAGCCCCATTCTTCATTTCCCCTAACAAAACAGGGCCTCCTCGCTTTATCTACAGAGAGCAGTTGCACTTGGGCTAATTCCAGCTCTGCAGTCTTTCACTTAGCGGATGGCAGGCCAAAATCCCCACTCTGTTGCTCCCCCCATTTATGGGGAGAGACTTTTCCCCACACAAACACATACCCAATACATATCGAGACACTCTGGTTATAGATCAAGGGTCCCTTCACAAAACCTTTTCTGAGCACAGTTACCCTGCTGTGCTGGGAAGTGGCACTAACCCCATGCACATATCATGCAGTTGCTCTGGCTGGAGTCAGGCCTCACCTGTCCTTTGCGTCGGTGGAGCCCAGCTCCAGTTAGTCCCATGTGATGTATTCCCTCAGAGTCATCCTAGCTTCATCTATGAGACAGTTTATCTATCTCCATATCTCTTTCCATATCTTTCTCAATGTCTTTCACACATATTTTGACATTTCTTCCAAACTTATTATTTCCTGGGCTTTGTGTAACATTGAATGCTCCTATTTCCTATTTCAATAGCTCCTGTTTCGTATTTCAGTATCTCCTATTTCCTATTTCAATAGCTCCTATTTTCTATTTCAATAGCTTTGCTGTATATTTTATAATATTTTCTGCCTATTACGATCTGGTCCCTAATAATTACTTCTCTTAAGCCCCATAGATACATTATATTCCATTCCAAAAAATATTTCAGGAATTTCCAAATGTAGGTAGGATGCGTGGAAGTCTGATTATTTTGAATACCCTTAAGCATAGTGATAGGTTTCAGATTGTATTAGACACATAGCTGACCAAAAAAAAAGGAATTTAACATCCACTTGTACAAGCAGACTTGGTGTTAATGTGTCATCCAAAGGATGGTATCTCCAGCTAATCAGCACACTCCAGGATAGGCGCCGTCTGGCATGGAGGGCACTATATAAATCAAAGTTGTTGTTGTTGACTGCACGGGAATTGCAGCTTAGACTGTATGAATTAGATCTATGAACATGTGAGTCCGCCCAGACTCCAGGAAATGCCTTCTTCAATGCAACATGGGGCTTGAACCCACAACCTTTGACTCAGAGGCAAAAGTGCTATGGCCAACAAAGCCAAACTCACACATATTTCTACCTATTGAGTGTTATTTCTACCAGTTGGCTATTTAGAGCATCAGCAGCAACTACCTTTATACCAATTGATGTAAGTAGCAGCCATGGATGGTAGGTACCAAGCACATGCTTATAAACATAGACACCAGGAAACTCCTTTCAATATATTTGGTCCTAAACCTCAGTTTCCTCTTCAGCTGGACAACTGCGTTCAGCGTGGCAAAATACCCATGTTTGTCTCAATCTCATGTGTTTAAGGTAAATTCAGATAAATAAAAGAAAAGTTTTTGGTGCTACATATGATATATTAAACCTACGTTCTGCCTGTCTAATTAAGTAGGCATTAAAGATCCCATGGCACTATTAGAAGAAAAAAATTGTGTTTCTGCTAGAGTCTTGGCCAACAATCCTCTGAATAATATTGGTCAATAACTTAATTTTCTGTCTTATTTGTATAGTGCCTTCCACATCAGGAAGAGGTCCCAAGGTCCTGGATAGTCAAGGATCCGAGCACTCTGAGATGCTGTCCGGCGTGTAGGGCGTTATATAAATCAAAGTTGTTGTTGTGGACCTGAGCTGGTAGTTAGGATCCGGAGTGGGGGATGGGGAGGGATTAGAGAGTGACCGAAGGCACAGTTGAAGGGGAGGGTCTTGAGATGAGTCTTGAAGGAGATAAGGGGTAGGAGTTTGGACGATAAGGCGGAGGCATTATGGGATGGAATTCCAAAGGTTAGGGCCAGAGAGGTTGAAGGCCCACCCTCCAGTGATGGAGTACGTATGCCAGGGGACATGAAACAGGCTGATGCCCGCTGAGAGGAAGGAGCAAACAGGTTGTTAGGGGATTAGGAGGTCATGGAGCTAGGGGGAGTGAGTGGGGTGCGAGGGAGCAAGGCCATGTGGGGCTATGAAGGTGAGGCCCAGGATCTTGAACTGTATTTTAATCATATGAAGCCGGGCAAGGATGGAGGTTGTGGAGCCTGGTACAGGAGAGAACTTGGGCTGCAGAGTTCTGAATAATCTGCAGTTAGTGGAGGGAGGAGTTGAGGCTAACAAGTAGGGAACTTGCATAGTTAAGCCTGGATGTATTGAATGCGTGAGTGAGGGGACTCGGGATCCTGCATTTATCGACAGTGGCAGAGATGGGCAATGTTGCAGAGTTTGGAGACAGTCCTTTCTTCGTGAACCCACTTCCACATAAGAAGTAGGAGCAGGAGTAGGCCATTCGACCTTTACAGCCTGCCCCGCCAATTAATCATGGCTGATATTGCATTCTAACTCCAGATACCTGCCTTATCGCCATCCCCCTTAATCCCTTTATGAATGATAAATGATAAATCTGCTCCATCCCCTTTAAATCCCCCCATCGTCTTTCTCTACCTCTGTGACTTCCTTAAACCTTTCCAACCCTCTCTCTCTGCTCAGCAGGCTCCAGTCTGCTTCATGTTCACCCACAACCTACCCCTCCATCGATAGGCGGGTTTTCAGCCTATCTTCCCCTGCTCTCACCAGTTTCATCCGACTCGCCCCTTCCCACACCTAGAACAACTTCACAGTTGTCTCAAAAGCTGCCTCTTTGACTACACTTCCAATGACAACTTGCATTTATATAGCTCCATCACTTAGAATAGCATCTCGGAGCACTTTCATCTTTCCCCTACCCACCCTGTCCCCTTCAGCAACCACCTCTAAGTTTCAAACCAAGATTATTAAACGTGTTGGGACGTCCACTGAAGTGAAATGCATTATATAAATATGAATCATATTGTATGTATTGTAATAATCGGATATTCTATCTTTTTTAAAAATATAAAATGTACATTTATTATTTTTAAACATATTTTCATCCCCGTGACAACACACGGCAAAAAATATACTATCCCCACCGTGACAAGTGCACAACGGCCCTGTCTTTCTATTCTCGCAAAAACCCTCCAAAACAAAAACTTCCAACTGCTTTGGGGAAACAAAATTCTGTTCGTATTACAATCATAGACGCTTATTACTCAATTTCCATTGGAAATTGGTTCTGGATATTACCGTCACACATATTCCCCTTATAGGACCAGAGCCTCCTCGCTTCTCTACTACTCTAGGTCTGTTAGGTTGTGGGGAGAGAGCTGGGCAGTGGGATTGAGTTGCTCTTTTCAAAGAGCCGGTACAGACTAGATGGGCCGAATGGCCTCCTTTTGTGCTGTAAGATTCTATGATTCTACACTATTGCCTTTATTTACAGGGAGCAGTTACAATCTTGGCTAATCCCAGCTCTGCCATCCTTCACTTAACGGATGGCAGGACAAATAAACCCCCACTCCGATGATTTCCCCCCCTTTATGGGGAGAGACTTTTCCCCCATGAACAAAACCACAAAGCTTTTCGGGACGCTCTGGTTAGAGGTCGAGCGTCCCTTTACAAATACTGAGCATAGGTACCTTGCTCATTGCGCGTTGGCCCTACTCACACATCACGGAATTGCTCTAGCTGGGATCAGTCCCCATCTGTCCTGGGCCTTGGCCGAGCCCAACTCCATCGCATCCCTGGTGATGTACATCACCAGTCTGTAGCAGGCCTTCACCGACTTATCTCCATGCCTGAAGACTTCTGGTTCTGGAAGACCCAAAGGCCTTCTTTTACCGTGTTGATGACCCTCCAGGTGCATTGGATGTCAGTCTCCTTGTATGTCCCCAGGAAGAGGTCGTGCTGTGGCAGCGGGACTCCCAGGATGAAGTGTGATATTAGCCACTCCGTCCTTTTCCACACCTCCTTAGTGTAGGTGCAATGTAGGAACAGGTGTTCTTCATTCTCCCTGCCTCCCCAACCCTCCCGAGGGCAGCCTTCAGATGGCGGTAAGCCTCTATATAAGGCGTATTCTATCTGCCTTCCCTTTTTCCCATGGATAAAATTTGCCCCAGAATTTGTGCTAGTCATGGTATCCTTTGCAGTGAACAGTGTCAGTGTTCATATTATGGCTAAGAATCCATTGAATCCGGGGGTCACAGAGATCTCCTGAACCATCAGTCTCTTCCTGCCACTCCTCCACAGTCAACCATTTCCCTGTCTCTACTTCAGTGGGCTGAGATAGTGACAGGGAAATGTGGGCTGAGCAAATATTGAAACATTGGTTCCAGAAAACGATCCCCCTCATGACTGCTGCTAATGTGTTCAGTTGATCTTCCATGTCAGCAATTTTAAGATTGAGATACAATTTTTAACACCCCTCATACACTTGGAACTAAATGTAATAGTTGAAAATTCTGGTTATCAACAGTGGCCCTCATCACGAAAGTCAAAACATCACAAGGCCTACCATGTCTGCCAACTGATGAATCCCAATTAACCTCTGAAAATTTCATGTAATCTTTTCTGATATCATTAGCCTCAACTTCCTGCACAAACTTCTTAATATGCCAACAACAAAATTACATTTGTATAGCACCTTTAACATCAGGAGGACATCCCAAGTTCTTTTAGATTTTTGGCTTGTCCTATGTCTCCTGAAATATAAACTTATGCCCCTTAATCTAACTTGCAGCAGACCCAGCTTTCATCACATCTGAAGTGCACATACTTTTGTTTCCAGTATATGAACTTTTGTTTCCAGTATATGTTGATTCAAGCTTTGAGTAACTTTCTTCTGTCCACAGACGACGTTGTGCTGTTCCAAAGGTTGGCTGTACAGACTGTTGCACATCAGTATCGGGGCTGGTTGTTTCGTGATATTGTTTCTTACAGTATTCTTCACAGAGACTAAACTTGTCCATTTTATTAGGACTCAGTTCTTCTCCGGGTACAAAAAAGAAACATAGCTGCTGGAGGATATCCTGCAGGATTTTATGACTTGGAACACTATATGTATTATTAACAGTAAAAGAATTCTGCTGAAGTTATGGGGTATGTCATGTTGTTTGTTACTAAAAATAGATGTAAGAAGAAAATTCTGTGCCTGACACATGCAGAAATTAATTCATCACCCACCTTAAGCGTATCAAAACCAAACAGAATTCCATGCATCGCAGCTATACATTAAAATCCCCATGTATTGGAATGGAATGTCCCTGAAGGGACGCATCCTGCTTACAAAATTCCAGAGAGAATAAGATGGAGGCTGACAAGAGATTACAACAACAAAAGTACATTTTTAGAGCACCTTTCGGGAGTTTAATCAACTAAATCCACTTACCATTAAAACCACCTTGCCATGGCAAGCTTTCCCATTGATTGTCCATTTGTCCAAATCCATTAAAGGTTTGGTCTGCAGGATGTTGCATATTTGCTTTAACGACATAAGTGGCAATTGAATATGGATGGTGCAAGTATAAAATGATTCTGAAGAGTGACTTGCAGATTTGAAAGAGAGTGTGAAAGAGGTTGATTTGAAAGAGGGCATCTTGTAAAGTTTGAATTAAAGACTTGAGTAAATCTGCATTGTGTTTTGTGGATTCAATAACATCACACAGGGTTTACAGGAGCTGGGTGGGTTGAGGTATGGCCATGAGTTGTGGTCGGATTTTATGTGGAATGTGAGGTTTAATGTGGCGAGGAGGGCTGTGAAGTTGGAGAAGGTGGGGCAAGGGGAGTACAGGTGAAGGTGGAGTCCTGTAGCTCAGTGATTAGAGCACTTGCTTACAATTGAGACACCTGGGTTCAAATCCGGGTAGGGCAAAACCTTGGGCATGCCTAATAATAATCTCTCAAAAAAGTTACAAATTGGTCATTTCAATCCATCACTATTTATGGGATACTGCTGTACACAATTGGCTGCCATGTTTTGCCCACATATATATAGTCAATTCACTTAACAGTATATTCTGCGAAGCGCTTTGAGACATCTAGAATATGTGAAAAGCGCTATATCAAATGGTAGGATTATTATTATTATAAATTACCCATTATGAGCAGATGTTCACTGCAGAGGCTTAGGGATGAGTGGAGGCAGGAGATGTCAGTTATGAAGGAACCAAGCAATTTGAGGAGAATTAAATGTTTTAAATGGGAATGAGTCAGAGGAATAATGTGTCAGTTTGGGTGAAAGTTGTAGCCAATGGGTGAGCCTTCGATCAGGATCACCAGGGGACAGCCAGGTTTCAGTGAGCCGAAGAACATTGAATAACAGACCTTCACGTAGAATCAAAGAATCTTACGGCACAAAAGGAGGTCATTCGGCCCATTGAGTCTGTGCCAGCTCTTTGAAAAGAGCAATTCAATCCCACATCCCAACTCTCTCCCCATAACCGCGCAAACCCGTCCTGCCCAAATCAATGTCTACCTCTCTTTTAAAAGTTGTTATCGAATCAGCCTCCACCACCTTTTCAGGCAATGCATTCCAGATTCAAACTGAATGAAAACATTTCTTCTTACTCCCCTCTGCTTCTTTTTGAAACTATTTTAAATCTGTGACCACGAATCCCTGATGCACCCACCAGTGGAAACAGTTTTTCCCTGTTTACTCTGTCGAATCCCCTCATGATCTTAATACTTCTATTAGGTCTCCTTGTAACCTTTTCTGGTCCAATGAGAATAAACCTTTACTCATAGCTGAAGTCCCTCATTCCGGGTACCATCCTGGTAAATCTCCTCTGCACACTTTCCAATGCCTTAATATCCTTCCTAAAGTGTGGTGACCAGAATTGAACACAGTATTCTAGCTGAGGCCTAACCAAAGTCTTACACAAGTTAGTCAGAACTTCCTGACTTTTGTACTCTATGCCCCTATTTATCAAGCCTAATATCCCGTATGCTTTTTCAACAGCCTTGTCTACCTTCCTGTCACCTTCAAAGAATCACTTACATAAACCCCCCAGGTCTCTCTATTCGTTTACACCCCTTAAAATTGTACCATCTAGCCAATATTGCCTCCCCTCATTTCTCCTCCCAAAATGCATTATCTACATTAAATTTATCCGCCATGTCTGCCCATTTTACCATTCTGTCTGTATCTTGCAGATGGCTACTATCCTCACTATTTACTATTTTTCCTAACTTTGTGTCATCTGCAAACTTGGAAATGGAATTCCCTATACCCAAGTCCAGATCATTAATATGAATTAAAAAGAGCAGTGGTCCCAATACCGATCCCTGGGGGAACGCCATCATACACTTCTCTCCAGTCAGAAAAACAGCCGTTCACCACTCTACTTTTCCCAGTTCTGGATCCATGCGGCCACTGTCCCTTTGACGCTGTGTGCCTCTATTTTCCTTATAAGCCTTTTATGTGGCATTTTGTCAAATGCATTTTGAATGTCCATATAAACTACATCAACTGCACTACCCTCATCCATCCATTCTGTTACCTCATCAAAACATTCTATCAGATTTGTCAGGCAAGATTTGCCTTCAACAAATCTGTGCTGGCTGTCCTTTATTAACCTATATCTTCCTAAGTAAAGATCTATCTTGTCCCTGATTATAGTCTCTAGAAGTTTCTCCACTACTGATGTTAGACTGGCTGACAACAACAACAAAATTACATATATAGTATGTAAAATTACATGCTTTTCACATCAGGAGGACATCCCAAGGCGCTGAATAGTAAGGACGGGACTCAAGCAAGGGCAGGGTAGTGTTAGAGGAGAAAATGGTTATGTTATATTTTCAAGAAACTTGTTTGGTGGCAGCATGTGAGTCTGATAGATATTTTAATTAAATAGAATGCTTTACTTTTCATATTGTGGGGTCCAGATATTTTGCTTGGGTCTCGGTCCCTCCACAAAGCACACTTCTTTTTTCGCTTCAGGTTGAAATGTCTGACCACTTATTATTTGGCATTTATCCCCAACTTTGTCTCCTCCAACGGCTTTTCTTCCAGCCCTCGCACAGTCATGCGGCATTCCCCAGGGCTCTGTGCGTGGCCCCCTGCTTTTCACCCTCTACATGCTCCCCCTGGGTGACATCATCCGCAGACATGGGGTAAATTTCCACATGTATGCGGATGACACCCAAATCTACCTTTCCACTTCCACCCTCGACTCCTGGACTACTGGTGTTCTGACTGTGTGTCTGTCCAACATTGACTCATGGACGAGGGACAACTTCCTCCAATTAAACGTCAACAAGACAGAGCAGGCCCTCCTGATTGGCTCACATCAGCGTCTCCGCACCTCAGGCGCTGACAACATCAGCATTCAAAGCTGCTCTCTCCACGTCTCAAAGCCAGTCAGGAATCTGGGTGTCTTGTTCGACCCCGAACAAGACACCCAGATTCCTGGGTGTCTTCCTCCCCCAAATCCGCACCATGACCAGTACAGCCTTTCACCACCTCTGCAACATTGCCAGACTCCGCCACTGCCTCATTCCCCCATGCTGCTGAAACACTCATCCACTTATTCATCACATCTATTCTTGCCATGTAGGGGGCTGATTCAATATCGGCCCCACTGTCGGAGTCACCCTCTGGGTCTGGGGTTTGATTTGCCACTGTCATCTCCTCTTACTGCAAGGTGTCGAGTCAACAATGCCGAATTTGGGGGGCGCTGGCCCTGATCAGCATATTATTATTATTATGATTACCTGTATTATGATTATTATGATTATTATAGAATTATATGGTTATAATTATAATTATTTCATCCACAAATATACAAATATACAAGCATACAAATATAAAATATACAGTAGTTTTTTCTGCTCTCTACCCCGGCCCCTCCCATTACTCTCTTTCCCCCACTATTCCCCAAACCCCACTTGGGACGTTGTTGTATTCTGTGAAGTGCTTTGAGACGTCGATAAGATGTGGAAAGCGCTATATAAATGTTAGGATTATTATTATGACAGGGCTGACAGTTCAGCTGCTGGAGCCGAGGGTTTAACCTCTTGGTTACCCTGCAGCATTCCTTTGTCAGTTGGTTCTGCTGCAGATTGTACAACTGAAATAGCTGACACTAATACCCTTCTCCTGCCTAGCTCTGCCCTCAATGCAGCTATCTGTGTCTCACATTCGGTGTGATCAGTGCATTTATCTTGCTGTGGTGTTTAGCCATCTCTTCTCTCAACACCCCCCGGGCATCCTCTCGCTGACGCTGGCAGGTCGTTCGCACGGTTTCCAGTTCTGTAACCCGTCTTGCGCTTGCCGCTGCATGTTGACCCTGCTGCACTGATACAAACACTAAATTTTGCTGCGTGGTAATAGTAGTGGTTAGGTGGGCAATATGCTCGCTTTGGGCATATTAGTTTGAAAGTCCTCTATTCAGCTTTTAAAAGAGAATTAGATCTTTATTTAGGAAGAAGAACAGGTCTGTTAGGTTACGGGGCAGTGGGATTGAGTTACTCTTTATAAAGAGCCGGCACAGACTAGAAGGGCCGAATGGTCTCCTTTTGTGCCGTAAGATTCTATGATTCTATGATCTGCTTTGAATAATATGCCTCCCTATCCTCTAACAACTGGATTGATTCCTTGATCACCTTTTGCAGCTCAGTCCCTTTTCTTCCCCCCCTTTCTATGTTGATGAGCATGGCAGAGTAAATTGCAACCGTTAACACCTACTCCGCTTGTTTCTATGAGTGGATGGTGCTAGTGTTTGCTTCTGCCCTCTCATCTAGCCAATCAACCACTCCTTCCAATGGGTCCTTATGATTCTTATGATTCTCCATAGTTTTATATAAATCCTCCAATCCCTCCTTCCCTCTGGTAAGTTTCCAAAATTGTTGGTCCCGCTTTTTGTTGTTGTTGTTGTTGTAAGCTAAGGGCGTATAACAAAGAAAAAATTGAAACTGGGCTGAGAGAGATAGACATGATACACCAAGGGAGATAATACAGAATTAAATTCTACATTGCAAAAATAAATGCTGAGACTATTATGATTGGAAGATATAACAAAAATGGGAATGTTAAAAATAAGAACTTAAAAGAAACAAAGATAAGAGCCCCAAATATCATTGGAAAAAGATGAACGGAGAAACATCAGGGAAGATCAAACATATAACAATAAAGAAACACCGGAGAAAAAGAAAAAGCAGAAATGGTGAGAAGAACAAGATGTGGGAGATAAATAAAAAGACAACAACAACGACTTCGATCACCCTCCACACCGGTGTCTCAGAGTGCTTCACAATAACGGATCCTGAAACCGAGCCAGTGGCAGGGGAAGAAAGGTGACCAAAGGTGTGGTCGAAGAGAAAGGTCTTCAGATGAGACCTGCAACTGGGAAGAGTGGGGAAGAGGCAGAAGGAGTGAGGAAGGGAGTTCCAGAGCCTCGGGGTGTAGTGGCTGATGGCACGGCCACCAATGGTGGAGCAGAGGATTCGGAGAATAAAGAGGAGGCCAGACCTGGTGGAGCGAAGGCAATGGGTGCTGGTTTGAGGAGAAAGGAGGTCGGAGAGGTAGGGGGGTGCAGAGGAGTGGAGGGATTTGAAAACAAGGGAGAGGATCTTGAAATCGATCCTCTTAGGGACAGGGCAAGGTAATGGGGGAGCGAAGTTTGGTGTGGATGAGAATTCGGGCGGCAGAGTTTTGATTGAGTTGGATTTTATGGAGTGTGATGGAGGGGAGACTGGCAAGGAGGGCATTGGAATTGTCCAGCCGAAATATGACAAAGGCATAGACCAGGGTTTCAGCGGCTTTTGGGGCGATATATTGCCGGAGACGGGCGATCCATCGGAGGTGGAAAAAAGTAGTGCTGGTGAGGGAGAGGATGTGGGGGAGGAAGGACAGTTGGGGGTCAAACCTGACGTCTAGGTTGTGCACGGGTTCGGATAGTTTTAGGGGCAGGCCGGGAAGGTGGAGGAGGTGAGAGCCATGTGATTGAAGATGTTGACTAGAGCCAAAGTGTATGGCTTCCACCTTGTCAACATTCAACTGCAGGAAGTTCATTCTCATCCAGCTTCTGAGTGGCTGGCAGGCAGGTGGGTCGCAAAGTGAGTTGGAGAAATAGAGTTGGGTGTCATCCGCATACATGTGGAAGTATACCCCATGTCTGCAGGTGACATCCCCAAGAGGGAGCGTATAGATGAGGAACATGAGGGGGCCAAGGATGGATCCCTGGGGTACTCCACAGGTAACTGGGTGAGATCAGGAGGAAAAGCTGTTTATTGAGATGTGTTGCTGGCGGTTTGTGAGGTAGGACTCGAACTAGGCGAGTGCGGTCCCACTGAGGTGAATGACGGAGGACAGATGGTGGAGGAGGATGGCATGGTCGACCATGTTGACATAGCTGACAGGTCCAGGAGGATAAGGAGATCGAGGGAGCACAAAGAATGAGAAAAGAAAAGAAAAAACTAAAAGAAGGAAGATGTTGCATATTAGCTTGAACAACACAAGTGGCAATTAAGTATGGGACAGGTACATAAGGATCCTGGAGAATAATGACAAGAGAGTTGGTGAGAGAGTGAAACAGGGTATTGGAAAGAAGCTGTATTGTAAAGTTGCAATGAAGATGGGATTGAATCAACTTTGCATATTGTGGATTAAAGAACATTATTATAATAATAATCCTTGCATTTGATATAGCGCTTTCCACATCTTATCAACGTCCCAAAGCGCTTCACAGAATATACTGTAAAGTGAATTGACTGTATATATTTGTGGGCGAACATTGCACTTGCCTCTCAATGACATGCTTGTGAGTCCTTGGAATTTGCCAACCTGTGCCTAAACTCTCTAGCAGTGTAAGCAGGGTGCCTTCCAATGCATACATGGCGACATTTCCATGTATAGGTCATAGAATCATAAAAAATATTCCAGGAGGCTATTTAGGGTATTAAGTCTACATTGTATATCAGATCTAGCTGCTTATTCACTAAATAATTGATAAGAATATTCGCATTTAACCACACCTTTATCACTTCCAGGCTCGACTACGGAAAGTCTCTCCTCGTCGGCCTTCCCAGCTCCTCACTTCACAGGCTGCAGAATTCTGCAGCTCGTGTACTCTCCCATACCAGGCTTTCCGACCACATCACTCCCACCTCACCCGTCTCCACTGTTTCCCCATCCCCCAGAGGATTGAATTCAAGATCCTCATCCTCACTTTCACGGCCTTGCACCACCTTAGCTGCCGATCAGCCCACCCACAACCTCCGTTCAGCAGACTCAGGAGTACTCCGCATCCACCGCCCTAACTGCCCAACCATTGGCGGCCGGGCTTTCAGCCTCTCTACTCCCACACTGTGGAACTCCATCCAGCAGCGCCTTCTGATTCCTCCCTTTCCTCCTTCAAGGCTGGTCTCAAGACCTTCCTCTTCGACCGCGCCTTCTGCTGCTCTCCTAACTCTTCCCCCTCTCCTTCCCCCTACCCCGACCCTCCCCCCGCTTGGGTGCTGACCTGACTGTTCAGCACTTTGGGATGTCCTCCTGACATGAAAGGTTCTATATAAGTGCAATTTTGTTGTTGTTGTTGTAGCAGTGGTCTCCAAGCACTTTGCAGGATATACTGTAAAATGATGTAACTGCCTATCTTGTTGCCAAATAATCGCACTGCCCAATTTACATTCAAGCCGGTCGACTTCCCTCTTGAAACCCACAATGGATTGACTCAACACTCAATCACTTCCAGGCTGGTGGAACACCAACTGCAGAAAAATTCTGCTAAACTCTCCTTTCACTCGTCTTATAACTAAGGCTCCTAGTTAACAACTATAACAACAAAATTACATTTCTATAGCGCCTTTCACATCAGGAGTAGTGGAGGAAGGGAAATGGAGGTATTGAGGGTAATTAAATGGTGGTCTGAGATGGCTTCGTGGTGATGGTGATGTCCGAGGTGGTCATGCCCCAGATGATCACCAGGTCAAGCGGTGGCCATGGATACGGGTGGCGGAATGGGTGTGGAGGGAGAGATTAAGTGAGGTAAGGAGGGAGGAGAAGTCATTGGAAGTAGAGCAGGAACGGTTGAGGTGGAGGTTGAAGTCACCTAGGATAAGGAGGCGTTCAGAGCAGAGGGAGAGAGAAGACAGGAGAGTGGAGATGTCAGAGAGGAAAGTAGTGGAGGGCTTGGGAGAACAGTAGACTAGGAGGATTTTGAGGGAGAGACTGGAGGGGTGGTAGAGAGTGAGGTGTTCGAAGGAAGGGAAGGTTCTGGAGGAATACGGGGAAAGGCCAAGGGTGGACCGGAAGATGAGCGCCACACCATGCCATGGTGGTTAGGTCATGGGGTTTGGTGGAAAGGGTGGCCTCGGTCAGGGGAAGGTGTTGCCTGGGGGTATCCCAGGTTTTGGTCAGAGCCAGGATGTCGATGGATCTGACGGTGATAAAGGAATAGATGGTGAGCTAGTTAATGGGACAGAGAGTGAACATTTTGGAGACCGATGCGGAGGAAGCAGTTTGTGGTTAAGTGACATGAAGATGTGGAACTCTATCTGATATAAATTTTGTTTGGATACTGATAGCCATGGGACTTGGTTTGTATATGTCTCAGACACCCGGTGACCAAAAAAGTAATGAAGGGCATTCAATTTAGAATCCTGTATTTGATATAATCCTTGCATTGGTTATGCAAGGATTCTGATGTGATAAGTCACATCAGAGAGACATCTCAAAGCACTTCACAGACTTTACTGTGAAATGTAGTGTCTGTGGTAAGCAAACATGGTACAGTAAAACCTCAACAATCCGGCACATTTGGGCCCACCCACGTCCTGGATTCCGGAGTTTGCCGGTGTTTAGTACCTACCCTAGAAATGGCTGGGAAGCCCATGTGCTGAAAAAAGCACTGAAGGCAAAACAATGCTCGAGCTCTACCCACAGCGCCACCGAGAGAGCAGCATCAGCAGCTGTTCAGAACATCAGAAGAAAAATTAATGCTGTATGTATATTCTTGCCAGTTTTAGGGAGTTGTCGACTTTCGGATGTCAGATTATCAAGATTTTACTGTACTACAATGATGCACAACAATGTTTTACAAACAGCCATGAAATTAATAACTAGTTTTATTTGGAGGATTGTTGGCCAGGACAGTGGTAATCACAAAAAGGATACATAAAAAAGAATCCTTACATTTAAAATTGAAATTACATTTCATGTCTGGGGTGATTTAAACAGGATTTACTGTAAAGTGTAGTAACATTGTCATTTGTAGGTGAACTTGAAAACAGCAACATTCCACAAAAATCAATGTGAATGACCAATTTTACCTGGGGGGTTATCAGACAGGACACAGGAAGAAACTCCCTTTTTTCGGATTTCTAATGAAATGGAGGTTAGAAGATATCATTGAAACAGGGGAAGGTATAAACCCAGAGAAAAATAAATTTTCCCTTGAAAAAACATAGGCTAAATAACAATTGACAGCCAACACAGATTTGTTAAAGGCAAATCTTGTTGACAAACTTGATTGAGTTTCTTCGATTAAATAATGATGAAGGTAATGCTCTTGATGTTCTGCAACTTTCAAAAGTGATAAAAGTGACAAAAGCTTGATAAAGCGCCACAGAATAGACTTGTGAGCAAAATTTTGGAGACCATGGGACAGTAGAAGTCTTTTTTTTATCTAGCTGGGTGTCTGATGGGTGTAGCATGTACTCACTATGCTTAGAGTAACCCTAACCGGATATGATTCACAAACTCTGTCAGAAAATGTCACCAAGAGTATTCAAACCAAACTGAGAATTCCATGCATCCCACCTAAACATGGCTGGGAGACAGAAATTAGAGGGTAGTAGTGGATGGTTGTTTTTCAGACTGGAGGGAATTACCGTATATCTCCGCGTATAAGGCGCACCCGCGTATAAGGCGCACCCCCCACTTTTGACCTTTTCTTGGTGCAAAAAAACTGAAGCATTTTCAATGATATTGCCGGCTGAAAGGAGGAGAGACAGGAGAGACAGGTAGGTAGGGAGGGAGAGAGGCAGGCAGGGAGGGAGAGAGGGAGGGAGAGAGGGAGGGAAGCAGGCAGGCAGCCAGGGAGAGAGGGAGGGAGGGAAGCAGGCAGGCAGCCAGGGAGAGAGAGGGGGAGAGAGGCAGGCCGGCAGCCAGGGAGAGAGAGAGGGAGAGAGGCAGGCCGGCAGCCCGGGAGAGAGAGAGGGAGAGAGGCAGGCCGACAGCCCGGGAGAGAGAGCGGGAGAGAGGCAGGCACGCAGCCAGGCAGGGAGGGAGGGAGAGAGGGAAGGAGGCAGGGAGGGAGGGAGGGAGGGAGGGAGGGAGGGAGGGAGGGAGGGAGGGAGGGAGGGAGGGAGGGAGGGAGGGAGGGAGGGAGGGAGGGAGGGAGGGAGGGAGGGAGGGAGGGAGGGAGGGAGGGAGGGAGGGAGGGAGAGGCAGGCAGGGAGAGAGAGCGGCAGGGAGGGAGGGAGGGAGGGAGGCAGACTGGGTAAGGCAGAAGGCAGGCAGCAAGCACAGCACTGAAGTCCGCTGCTGCTGCCGCTGCCCGGGGCGGCCGAGGCCGAAGCCCCGTCACCCGCTCCCCCCAACCCCCGCCGGACACTGACCAAACCCCGGCTGACAGTGCACCGGCCGCCCCTCCTGTTTACTTTATTTCCGAGGCTCAAAATTTCTTGTATCTGCGTATAGGGCGCACCCCCTACTTTCGAGATCTTCCGACGTGCAAAAAAGTGCGCCTTATACGTGGAGATATACGGTATACAGTGGTGTCCCCCAGGAATCAATATTAGGACAACTGATCTGTTTAATCTTTTCAATAATATAATCCTTGCATTTAATATAGCATGAATTGACTGTATAATTGTCGGCAAAATATATATTAATCATCTTGGCATAATAATCATAATCCTTGCATTTGATGTAGTGCTTTTCACATCTTCTAGATATCTCAAAGTGCTTCACAGAATAGACTGTAAAGTGAATTGATTGTATATTTGTGGGCAAAACGCGGCAGCCAATTGTGCATAGCAGTGTCCCACAAACAGTCATGGATTGAATTGACCAATTTATTGTAGGTTTTTTTGAGGGATTATTATTAGGCTTGTGGAGTAAGAAAACTTGCCCAAGATTTTGGAGTGACCTGCCTGGATTTGAACACAGGTCTCAGGCTTGTAAGGCAAGTGCTCTAACCACTGAGCTACAGGACTCCCATGACTTAGGCATGGAAGTACAATTTTAAAGTTTGCAGATGACACAAAACTGGAGCAGAGACCTGCGGCTTCACATACAGAAATTTTTGAAGGTGGCAGGAGAAGTTGATCAAGCCGTTAAACGGCCTCCTTCTGTGCTATATGTTTCTAAGAAGGTGGTTGAAATCTGTCATCCGCATACATGTGGAAGTTCAACCAATGATGTCACCAAGAAGGAACATATAGATATTGAAAAGGAGGAGACCAAGAATGGAGCCCTGAGGGAATGCCGCACAAGGTGGTGCAGGGATGAGTGGAGAAACTGTTTGTACAGATGAAGTGAGATAGGATCTGAACCATTCAAGGACAGGACAGTTGAGGTGAGACAACTCCATGGAGGAGGATAGAGTGGTAAACAGTATCAATGGCAGCAGAAAGGTTAAGGAGGACATGGAGGCAGAGGGAGCCGTGGTCGCAGATGGACAAAATGCCTCTTAAAACCACTTTTGGTATCACTAAATTAATAATCTCAGACATCAGACTATGTCAATTATCAATACCATTGGAATGCACATACTGTATTCATGTAAATAATAATCTGTGGAGTCCTGTAGCTCAGTGGTTAGAGCACTTGTCTTACAAGAGTGAGACCTGAGTTTGAATCCAGGCAGGTCAGGGCAAAACCTTGGGTAAGTTTCCTTACTCCACACACCCAATAGTAATCCCTCCATAAAACCCACAATAATAAATTGTTCATTTCAATCTACAACTGTTTATGAAACATTGCTGTGTGCAATTGGCTGCCATGTTTCGCCCACAAATATACAGTCAATTCAATTAACAGTCTAGAATTGACAATTCTAGATGTCTCAAAGCACTTCTGTGAAGTGCTTTGAGACATCTAGAAGACATGAAAAATTGTAAATGAAATTCAAGCCTTATTATATTATTATAATCCTTGCATTTGATATTGCATCATTGAGAGCTCTTCACAGGATATACAGTCCTGCAAAGTATATTTCTGGCAAAAATGCAGCAGCACAATTACACACAGCAATGTTCTACAAATAGCCAAGAAACTAATTTTATTTGGGGGAGCTTGGCTAGGATTGAAGCAGGCAGATTTGCTGGTGTCACAGGAAAGAACAGGTGATATTATATTGTTGGCGAATCCACTTGAGATTCTTGTGCATTGAACGATGAGAAATCCTGCAGGTTATCCCAACATGGAATGCATTGCCTGAAAGGATGGTGGAAGCCAATTTGATAACAACTTTTAAGTAGACAGCTATTTGAGGAGGACAGGTTTGCAGAGGTATGCACAGAGAGCAGGGGAGTGGGATTGATTTGGACTGCTCTTTTTAAAGAGCTGGCTGACACAATGGACAGAACAGGCTCCTTCTGTGGTGTATAATTCTATGAAGACATTCTCTACGTGGCTCAAAGCATCATTTGGAAGGTGTGAGCATCCAAGCCAACCAATTGTAGAGTCATATCCCGAGGTTCTGGTGAACATCAACTTGTGATTGGATAATGTGCTTCAGGATAATGAGGAGTGGTTCCTGGAAATTATTATTACTTGAAGCCCAGAACAACAATAACAAATTGGATTTTTATAGCACTAGGGAACGGCGATATAGGAATTTTCCGGATATGGATATATCGGTTGGCTCATATCGAGATATACCAAAATACCGATATTTTTAGTTTTTTGTACCGCGCATGCGCGCGCACTCCGATGCGCGCGCATGCGCGGTACAAACAATTCCGGGCCTATCTTCTCAGGAGGTAAATATCTTTCTCTGTGTCTCTCACTCTCTCCATCTCTGTGTTTTTCTGTCTGTGTCTCTCTATGTCTCTCTCCCTCTCTCCTACCCCCCCAATCTCTATCTATCTGTATGTTATTACATCCACCCCGTCTCTCCCCCCCCCC